>JANZLD010000006.1:46176489-46199780 GCA_026413575.1 Erythroxylum carthagenense | reverse complement strand
AATTTAGATACTGACATAATTGCACATGATAGGAATCTCAGGATTATGATCACATCATAATTTCCTTCATGCTATGTCATATATCATGGACTTCGTTAATTTGATTAAAGATCAATATCAATTCATAAAGAACATCAAATAAATGAAACATGCCTTTCTTTATTTATTCATAAAGTCTATAGATGACTATGAACAAAAAGCGCTAAAGGAGATTGCCTTTAGGGCACTACTCTAACACCTTGATACTAATTTTCTGGGTAAAAGAGTAGCATTTTCAATATTGTTTAAAGTTCTTTTTGAAGAAGTTATTTATATATTTCAAATTTTCCTTTAAAATGTTTAAAATATTAGATTTAAAAGTTTCTAAGGTTTTAAATTTGTTAATTTAGTGTCTAATCTTTTAAAATTTTAATTAACTAATTTTAAAACTTTTATAACTTAGATCAAAATAATGTATTTGTTACTTTTAAGTTGATGTAACGTATCTACTAAATATCACGTGGATTTTCTATAAGAGATATTTAGATGGTAATTGGTGACTTTAACAGTCCTATTAACCCGTTTAAAGTTGAGGGAAGTGTAAGTATAAGAAGCTATAATGAAGACTTTAGAGACAGCGAATCACATCTAAGTCACTATTCTATGTATAAAGGGAATTATTTTACTTGGAGTAACTAGAAACAAAGTGAATGGAATTTGAGGAAAAAACTAGATAGAGCTCTAGTTAATGATCTCAGGTTGATGGCTTTCTCTCTAAGAAAGGCCAGCTTTAATAATCCCCCTATCTAACCATTCCCCTATCTTGACATTAAACATCCTCTCTTCTCATAAGAGAGACTTCCCCTTTTGCTTTAATAACTATCTTATAGGAATGGAAGATTGTAAAGAAGCAATAATTGGAGGTCTAAGCTCAGTAGTAAAAGGGAATAAATTATTTGTTTGGTTGGCTTATTCATAGACTATAGGTCACACTTTCTTGTCATTCAAATATGAGCGCAAAATTAGTTAAAAAGTAGGGGGCTTATTGAGGTGCTCTTTTTTAAGGATAATCTTAAACTTGTTTCTCAACATCCTTTGTTTGCTTAATCCAAGTAGCTTAAAATAAACTTGGATAGTGTCAAGGTTCATAATATTCCTTTATGGATCAATTTTCATAATGTCCTATTAGAGTATTGGACTACTCAATGTCTAACATTATTGGTAAGCTTTATTGGAAAGCTTCTATGTATGGATGTAAATAATGTTACAAGAAAAAGAATTAGCTATACTTGTATTTATATAAGTGTTGATCTCTCAAATGATTTGCCTAATATGATATCTATAATGAGATTGGGATTAGAAAGCAATCTATTTGACTAAAATGTCATGATTTCTTACCAATAGAAACCCCCTCTCAAAGCTCAAGAGAAGATACGGAGACCTAAGGGTAAGAATTTTACTAAGGAAGATTAAAATAAGCTTATGGGATTCGAAGGAACTGAGGATAATGTTGACAAAACTTAAAATTTTGAGTGGAGATAAAAATGCAAATTCTTTCCCTTCTATTCTAATGGATGTTACTCTTGAACATGTTCTTTATAAGAATGTTATTCCTTCTAAAAGCAATATGGATGAAGTTTCTGCAAGTAATGTGGTAAACCCATGAGTAAACTTGGAGCAAAATGTGAAGAGTATAGATGTAACTCCTATGGATTGCACTCAAGACACCATTCCAGGGAGTGATATGAACAATGATGTGATATTTCAAAATGTTATAAGGAGAAAATCTAGGAGGAGAAGTAGGAAAATAGGCTCCAAAGTTAAACTCAAATGGTATGACTATTATATGAATAGGCTTGAACTACCTAAACAAGCTCAATGCTTTGTGGGATTTTGTCACGAATGAAAAGCCTTTGGTCTTAGGATTGTTGGAAACAAAGATAAAGCTAGAAAATTTGAATAAACTGGAAAGATTGGGGCCTCACTGGAAATTTCTCTTAAATCACCCTCATCATGTCTATAGAAGAATTATTATCTACTATAGTTATGATTTGTTAAAATGGAGGAGTTAATATCTAATGAGCCTGTTATACATATGAGATTATTTTTCTCCCCTGAGAAATGTCAAAATCTTTTCTTCTTTTATGTATGGCTACAATCTTACTTTTCAAAGAAATAATTTATGGAGCATTTTGAAAGTTATGTATGGAAGATGTAATAGTCCCTAGTTAATCCATAAGGACTTTAACTCTACCTTATTTAGACCAAAAGTTAACGGCAACTGCAATATAAAAAATTATTCTAAGGATTTTAAAGTTTGTGTTAATCAATTAGGGATTACTGATTTGAAGTATGAAGGTTATAGTTATGCATAGAGCAATAAACAGAGAGCTAATTGGTTCGTTAAGAAAATGTTACGTGATATCAAAGTAGTTACATAATTGTATGAATGAAAATGGAGTTTTCTCCATAAAGACCTTGGAGAAACCAATCTGTTCTTACATTTCAAATTAATTGTTGCTGTGTGTATTAATGTTAAACATGCTTGGCATTGAAAAATGGATTGAAAATGAGTTTTGGGGGCCAAAAAAGCCACTTAGAAGTCCTAGGAAATTGCTATTTTTTGACAACTGCAATGAGAGGTGAGAGAAGTTGTTAAGCATGTGTGGCACATGCGTGCCCAACAATTCCAACCACCCAAAGGCAGTTTATGTTTGGCACGTGTGGTCGGCATTGAAAACAGATTGAAAATGAGTTTTGGGGATTGAAAAAGCTGCCTAGATGTTCCAAGAAATTTCCATTTTTCGACAACTACAGTGAGAGGTGAGAGAAACCGTCAGGTAATTGTGGCACATGCGTGCTCATCAATTCCAACCACCCAAAGGTGGCACATGCGTCGGACGAATGATGAAAGAGGGACATGTCACGTGTCATGTGTCAAGTGTTTGCGGCACACATGTTAGAGACAATATGTGAGTCTACGCATAAAGCGTGTACACCACAAGCACCTAAAAGGTAATGGCTGTAGAACACGGGCTTAACGCACTCGTCATCCACCCATGTGTAGTGTTGACGCATTGTAGACATGTTGTTGATGTCAACGCTACATTACTTACTAATGTCAACACACTACAACACAAAAAAAAACTCAAAAATTTTAGAATTTACTAAATGGTCCCTCGAGAAATTTTTGGTCAATTTTGGGGTCCTATAAACTCATAAAGTGATATTTTAATTTTTTTCTAGATTTATTATATTGGTAATAAATAAGGTTTAACTTCAGAAAAATCACATAAAAGTTATTAAAGCCAATTTTGAGTGAAATTTCATGCTTTGGAATTAAAATGAAAGAGGTACATATGATTTTGGTATCTCATGTGGAGCATTTATAGTTTGATGTTGCACGATTACCACTCCGATTCAGATTTTTCTTATAATAATGTCTTAAATAAATTTAATTAATGATGTTTTTAGCACTAGTATGTGATAATAAGAATGTGAATATGGATTTTGCATTTAATGATGGTAAATTGTCACATATTATATGCTCATATAGAATGTGAGGATAATATACAGATGTATTCCTTATTTTTGTGGAACTATTTGAGTACTAATGAGAATGTAGTCACCATAATGATCTTTTAAGTTAGCATTTAATTGTTCTGCTTGCATATTTGAGAATGTCTCTAGTTTTATCTTTGGCTATTCTGCCCATAAGTATTAGCCTTATATGAGATTTTGAGTTGTGCTTAAAGGCATTAAATGGAGAAAGTCATCGCTTAAGTGATATATTCACCCACTAATGGTAGAGTCATAAGAGTATATGGTGTGTACTTTGATCACTTTTGTGTGGAGATCTTATCTTCATGTATTATCTTTTGTGATAAGCCACCAATTGTATTTTGATATTCTTATAAACAGGTCTATTTTGTGTAGTAGAAGACTCATTTCTAATTTCAGACATCTCTACTAGTTGTTTCATCACTTGCTCTACTATGATGCCCGAATTTGCACCTTACTACTCCGACTAATATATGTCATGATTATGATGGTCGTGAGTCATGCCAGGCCATAATACCAAGCAATTATAATCCCTTGTAAACCCAAGGCCTCGACCATGCCCTAAGAGAAGGGTAGTGAAATTGCGAGCTATTTTGGAAAAAAGAATAAATGATAAATGGTTTGTATGCTATTAAGCAACTCTGGTGAATTATTTTGTTCTCTTTTATTCTATATTTGAAAGCCAATAAATAGTCTCCCAAAACAACATTACAATGAGAGGATATAGGAATTAACCTTTCACAAAAAACAACTTTTTGTGATTTTTCTATGAAAACTAGAAAAAATCAAAATTCAAATCCAAATAAATAAGATTTTTTAGTAAATTGAAAACTAAACAAAAAACCAAAAACCAAAATAAAACAAACAAGCCCTATGTTTATTTTCGTTACATTACGTAAATAAAGCCTTATTGACATTAACAGGTTTTGCTTAAGAATAAATGGTTATAAGAGGCCCACGAAGAGAGACACATAGACACATATATGTTCCTTCTTAAAGATTGGGTGAGCTTCTTGTTTTAATCTATTGTATATATTTGTCTTTTGTGTTGACTTAACATTTTATTTTTAGTTTTTTCTTCATTTTATGTTTTTTAGGTTGTTATATGTTTTATTTAGACTAGTCATCCATACATTTATGTCCTTTTCTTTTCATTTATTCAATTGTGCCTTAAAATCTTGAGATAGTATTCATTTCTTAGTTTAATATGCTATGATTGGTTACTAATTTTCTTATGTGAATTGATGGCCTTATGGCATAGACTATTATTTTATTATGTCTTAGTATTATGTTCATTGAGTATATGGTTAGAATTTTGTCATTGAATAGTTTCACATCAATATCTTCTTTTATTCTTGTTTATTTCTTTATTTTTGCTAGTTGCTTACTTTTGTCTTTTGCTATCTTATTCTTACTAAATTGCAAGTCCTCATTATAAGTTTTAATTATGTTTTTTGGAGTTTGATTACCATATTGATTTCTATGTATAATTATTAATTTATTTTTTTAATGTTTTATTCATAATGAACCACGTCAAGAATAATGTCACATTTATTTTAATCTTGCTATGTTCAATCCTATTTTTCTACTTTGTATATTAAAAAAAAAGCCAATAATGTTTTAAAGCATGAGCCTAAAGCACTAATGGTAGACCCTAACGACACAAGCCTATATTCTTTTTCTTTTCAAGTCTAAAGTAAATTAGAGAAAGAAGAAAAATGAAGGTGGAGACAATAGATACTTTGTTTGTTTATTTAAATTTGTCTTATTTTTTAATGGCATGTAATAAATGTTTTATTTTTTCCCTTTCATCTTAGATAAATTAGGAACACTATCCTCTAGAAAGTTATAAACAAACTAGATGTTATGTTAGTTTACAGAATGTCTTGATTTTCATAAAATCTTAAGAAAAAGGTTCCCAATTATCCAATATCCTTCTTTCTCAACCTAAAATTGGTTAACATTAAAATCCCACTAATATTGTTTTCTATGTTTTTTGAATGTGGGATTGTGGTATTGCATACATTGAGGGGACTAAAATAGTTAGGAATGAATGTTAGAGTTAGTAACAAATATAAGCCTAAATTAAATCCAAGACAAACATTTTAGCCCAAGTTATAATCTGACAACTCAAATCCCTTATCCAAAACCACAAGTCCAATTTTTCCTAAACTCAAACCCAAATACTTTTATCATAAATTTAAATAACCTAGTGATAAGCCCAAGCAACCAAATCTATAAAGTTTAATCAATTAGTTTAGTATTTACGTTAAGCAAGGCTTAAGTTTTGTCATTATTCTCTTACTTAAGTTTTGTCATTATTCTATAAACTTAAGCAAGGCTTCCCTTACTTAAGTTTTGTCATTATTCTCACGTTGCTCCTTGTCTCTAGTTTTCTTGCCCAATTTTTGTCTTGTATTTACGTTTTCCCCCCTTTTGTGGCTTGTTCCTCTAATTATTGTTGTTATACTATGCCTACCTTTAGCTCTTAATCTTTTAGTTGCTTCTTGTCACTAAATTATGCTTCTCCCTCTAAAGTTCCTTTTCTTTTTGCTCTCTCTAATCCATAACTGAAAATCTTCTTGCCTATAATATCTTCCTATTAAAAAAAACAAAATTTTAATTTCAAACCATTTTTTTTTCTTTTTTTTTAGCTCAGTTGCCTAAGTTCAGTTCCTTCGAAGAATCTTTTAGTTTTCCCATTCTTCCTTCCAGTTCAAACCCCATATCGCTGCCTTTCAATAACTTGCACCTCCTCTTACCGTCTCTTTAGCCAATCCCAAACCCTTCCAATCCCTCTTATCTTAAACTCAATCTTTTCTCATTTTCTCAACTTTACCTCTAAAGTCTAGAAGGCTACTTATTCTGCTCTCGTAAGCTTTGTGCCATAGAATGCTAAGACCCTTTAGTTTCAAGTAGTTGGGGACCCCTCACCTTTTGATAAGCTTTGTTATATCACTCCTGCTTTTATAGATGTATTAGTACTGTTAACTTTAATGGAAGTCTCAAAGGTTGGTGCTTCCAAAATGGTCAACTTACATGGTTGAATTTTTTATGGATAAGAGACCAACTTAGTCCGTTATGAATGCTTAGATTCAATAGCAATGAAAAAATGGGATTATAAGTTCTCATCAATAAAGGACAATCTCTTTATTTTTAATTTTGATTTAAAAGCCTACATCTAAATAATATTTGAAGATGGACTTTAACATATCAATAATAAATATGTATTTCTAAAATAGTGGGGACCTAGTTTCCAAATAGAGAAATTAAGGATGAGACATGTATCAATTTGGATCAGTAACCATAAAGTCCTACTATTAATCTGAAAGAATATATTATTATGAATTAATAGAATTAGAGGACTGTAATGGAAAATAAATGTTGGTTAAATGTCTTTCCAACCATAGTTGCAAGGATTATTCATAACTTCCTGTTGAGATTGTAAGCAATGAAATTGAAAACAATCAGATTAATGAAGGAACTATAGAAAACTCAGTGAGTACACAGGAAGAATCAATAACACAAAATTAGAACAACCACCCAAAAGCTACTTAGGTGATCACTTTATCAAACTAGCAAGGTGGAAATATTGAGAAAGCATTACATTATAGATATAATTATATGAACATAAGAATCAACACTTATGATATTAGTAATTCATCCCAAACTACTAATGGATATCCCAAAAAGGTTGACCCTCCAAAATTGAGGAATAAAGGCATCAAAGATCAAATGAGCTTATAAGAGGATTTCTAAATGGTAGCTAGGATAATATTTGGCAAGAAGGCCAAGCAAAAAGCTCAACCATCTCCCATATTACTCCCTAATGTTAATTCTATCATGGAATGTAAGAGCAATATTTATTATATAATTATGTTTTATTAATAAATCCTATATTAATAGGTTTTCTAAAGACTAGCTTGAAAGTTTATCAATGCTAAAAATTATGATTTTTGAGTAAGCATTAGCGTATTATGAAAAATGATTAACATCATTAAAGTGGTAAGATAGTCATTGCGTTTAACCTTGATAAAATTGAAGTCATACATTCAAAAACCTCAAATTAATCAATCCATTTGACTATTAAGATTCTACTTGACCCTTGATGTATTTTTTAAAACCTTTTTATGTTACAAACTTGGCTTTTCAAAGAATTTCTCTTTAAAATGATCTAAAAGTGATACATGACAATATAGTTGCCGCCAAGATAGTCCTTAGTGACTTCAACAACACTATACTCTCCTTAAAATCAAAAGGCAATATAAACTTGAGAAATTCAAATGATGACGTTAGATCTTGTACACATTAGATTAGAGTAAGAAACTTGAGATTTAAAGGCAACTTCTTCACATAGAATAATAGACAAAATTGGAGATGGTTCATCAGATTAAAAAATTTGATAGGGCATTGGTTAACCACTTATGATTGTCAAAATTCCCTGCTAGTAAAGCCATTTTCAACAACAATCTTACTCTAGACCACATTCCTATTGAATTTCATAGTTTGATATACGAGACTTTTACAAAGGGCCCTTTCAAGTTTAATAATAACTTAACCAAACTAGAGGGTTACAAGGAAGCTATTGTTAAAGGTATGGCAACTAACTTCCATGGTTTTGAAACATATAATTATTTGAGGAAGCTGTAAAAGGTTAAAAAAAGCGAAAGAGGTTATATCATAAGCACTATAGCAACACAAGCATTGTAGTTAAGGAAGCTAGAATATCCATCAACCAAAAACAAAATGAGCCTTACCAATCTTTACGGCATCCTTCTAAGCAATTATAAGAGAGGTTAAGCAATATTTGAACTCTAGAAGTCTCTTTTGAAATACAAATTAAGAGTTTAGTAACTTTAAGAGGAAGATAACAATTCCAAATACTTCCACCAATTAATTCTTTCAAGGAGAAAAACCAACCATGTCACATCCTTGACAAGGAAAGATGGTCAAGTGAGCAAAGAATGGTAAGATAAGAAACAAGCAGCACGTGACTACTTCTAAAGAACTTTAGACGTTGAAACTAACAATTGTTCATTTGTGCAAGTACTTATCTTATTCATTTCCAAACGAATCATAGAAGAAGAAGAAGAAGATGTTGAGTTACTTCTTAGGCCTTTTAACTCCAAAGATACTGCGAAAGCTCTTTATAGTCTTCATCTTAATAAAGTCCTAGGTCGTGATAGATTAAATGCCTACTTCTTTTAGGAATCCAGAAGCCAAATCAAAACTAACATCACCAACTCTATTCTATAATTTTTTACCAGTGGTAGAATGATGAAGGAACTAAAGAAGACTCATATTAGTCTCATTCCAAAGATCCGCAATCCAACTTGATTGAAGAATTTTTAGGTCAATCTCATATTGTAACACAATACGCAAGATCTCTAAGCTTCTAACTTCTATATTGAAATCAGTTTTGAGCTCAATCATTAATCTAGCACAAAGAATTTTTATTCAAGGGAGAGTATTAGAAATAACATCCTAAGATTCAAGAATTGTTTAAAAGCTACCATAGTAGAATGTGAATCAAAAGTTGTTCTATGAAGATCAATTTTCATAAAGTCTTTTATTACATCAATTGGAAATTCATTCTACATTCATCGGAAGCTTTTGGATTTTCCTCAAAATTTATCAGATGGATTGAGCAATATACCACAACTACATCTTTTAGTATTTTGATCAAAGGTGAGCCTACTCAATGATTAAAGGAGTCAAAGGTTTAAGACAAAGCGATCCACACACCCCCTTACTTGTTTACTGTATGCATTAAGCTATTAACTAGACTGATTGACCACAACATAAACCTCGAAGATAAGTTCATCTATCACAACAAATGCCAGAAGTTGAGAATCTTCAACATATCATTTCTATATAACCTTTTATTACTTTGTGGTGCTGAACTCTAATTTAGTTCAACCTCTGATGAAATCTCCGCTCATTTTCAATAACATCTTAAATCTTTCCACTAACAGAGAAGTCGTATGTTTGTCTCAGTAGATGTAAGACACTTAGTTGTCCAACATCACAAGTCATTAAACAAATGATCCATCTTTCACTTATCTAGCAGTGCTCACTACAACAAAGAAACTTTATTTGACACAATGCAAGAAGAATTAGTCATTAGACCAATAAAAGTCCATTATATGGCGTATTTCAACTACTCATTTCAACTCTTAATAATATATATGTAAACTGGTCTTCACACCTAATTTTTCTAAGAAATTGATCAAGGCTACTAAAAAAGATGACGGGACACTTTCTTTGAGATGATACAAAGACTACGAAAAGGAGTTGTGGAAGATAAAAAGAGAATAGAGTGAGTACAAAGAAGAGTTGAAGAAGACGACAAAAAGATTTGAGAAGCAAGATAAAATATTTTGGCAATGATTAGAATGAAAAAAGCCTATAAGAAAATAGAGATGGAAGGAAGAAACCCAAAAAAAAAAAAAAAGATGATGAGATTTAATTAATGACAGAAATATTGAATATCAAAACAACTAAGTATGGAAGAGATTTAATCAAGTTTATACTGAAAATATTCAATTGTGTCAAGAGAGTGAATAAGGTTACGATTAAGTTCAGTGACAATGCCGCCGCAAAAGCCACCGAGCAGTTACCTAAAGAAAAGAAAGAAAAGGTTTCAAACGAATTTGGATTCACTTTAAACGTCTTGATTATTTGATTGCAACCATAAAATAAATGTTTGCTCTAATTTTCTTTATAGGTGGTAAATTTAAGCAAACAATAGAGCAACCATACCAGGATGCATGCACTTGAGTCGCAATAGTTTCCAAATTTTGAATCCACCGGCCATTATCAATCCCAATTGCTAGCAAAAGAAATTTCACTCATAAGTTAACCTCAATTGCAACATCCATCGCTCCCAAACCATATCCTACCATTAAGACACCGTTTCTCTTATCCCAACCCATTCTAAATGATGGCAATATAGTCCATAATCCATTGATAAATCTTACATATGCCAGAAGCGTTACGGCACTGTTCTCACCAAATTTACTTGCATGCACGAACGGTCTTCAAATTGCACCAGAGATTGCTAAGCGACCATTGTATATGTTCCACCAATTCTGCATCATAAGCCTGAAATATAAAAAAATAAACACTTCACAGACATGTATTTATAAATAAATACACATATTTACATGAGAATGAAGCATACCTACTTAATAGCTTTTGCCCAGTTCCGTCTATATAAAATAATAACATACTTGACCTGCAAAGATTTGCCCAAAAGAAATCGCAGCTTTATAAGTGGGCATAAAAGCCTAGAGCAAAATGTAAGAAACATATAGGCTACGGGAAATAAAGAGCTAATATGTTAACTGGACTAAAAATTTACTTAGTCACTGAGCTCTGATAGAATAACCTTGAAGAACAACTACATCCCTGATGCAATCTGTAGTTCATTGAATAACTTTAAAGCATTTAAAAGCATTTAAACGTAATGAAAAGAAAATATCAAGCTTGAAAGTTCAACATGTTCTGGGAGACGGTAACAAGAAAAAGGATCAAGAATCACCTCTGCTGAATCACGTCATGACACAGTTCAAGAAAAAGTCCAGCTTTAAGCTTTTCCCGCAAACTAATGGCAGCAATCTATTTAAAAAGGCACGGTAAGTCTTTCAAAATATGGACGAGTGTAACAGCTAATCAAAATGGATTTTATTTTTAAAAATTGCTAACTCAATACGGCAGAATTTTTATTCAGGTTGATCCAATTTTTTCCCACTGGGCCAACATGCATTATAGCTCCATCATAGGTCAGTCAAAACTTTATTGAGAACACATCCATTGCATCTTTGTTTATCAATTGCCTATTTTAAAGATAAATTAATAAAACCATGTTCAAACTCAAAATTGCACACAAAATCCACTTTCTTTTGTCACTCATTACAGTAAATATTACATGGAAGTAGGTTTGTAAATTATTTCAGGAAATGGTAAATATAAAGTTTTAAAACATTATGAGCTGCCAACCTCCAGTTAGTGTCATCAATAAGATCAATCAACCATTAATAAGAAACAAAGAAGTCGAACTATGCTAAAAAAGTACCCACGGAATTACTTATATTGACGTTTTAATTAGAAAAAAGAACACTTTGCAGATCTCAAAAGGAACAAAATCTTGGCTGTGAATGGCTATTACCATACGAAAATCGTTAAACCGGTGCAAAGAGACTAAAAGGAGAGATGACTAGTCATGTATAAGAATGACGGACAGAAACACCTGAGAGGCTAGAAAATCACGAGTTCTTGGTTCAGATAAGAAGTTCAAAGTGGGAAAAGTCAGCAGAATTGCATCTTACTTTCCACATTCTCAGTCTGTAGAGCTAAAGAGCTTAATTATATTTCTATTCCTCCCTAACACAAAATTAACAAGATTAGTGATGGAGTATGATCTATTTGTCAAAAAACCACAAGGATTAAGAACACTAAACAGAAAACTGGCTCATAATATGGATTGTCATGGCTTAGTACCACAAAAGCAAAGAACTCTGTGATTGACACAAAGAGCGTACAGTCCACATCCAAAATCCCAAAGCAATCATCAATAAAACCTACACCAATAAAGAAGAATTTAAAAAAAAGTTTAGAAAGGAAAAGATAACCTAATTTAATAAAATCAGAAGGAAAGAATAACTTTGGAAGGAAAGAGAGCTTAGGGAATTGATTCCCCACAGAAGAAGAGCCGGAAAGTTTACTAAAGCAATCAATTTAACTACCAGAAATGAAGGAAATTTTTAAGTACTTTGGGATTTTCTGACAACCTAAAATGAAAGTTAAGCTAGTGAAGAGGCAAAATGTTGGGTGTATTTGGAAAACCTTTTATGCAAAGAGGAAGTGAGGTCTGAAAAATAAAGGGAAACAGAGGGCAAGTAAGAAACGGTTAGAACTAAAAGGGACTCTGAAAAATAAAGGGGAACAGAGGGCAAGTTAGAACTTAAGGGACGCAATTGGACAATAAGAACTGATGGTTATTGGAAGTAAAAAAATGGCATTCTTAAGAACTGCCACTATATTTTCTCCCTTGCGGACTTAAACTGTTTTCCAGTGAAATAACTAATGGGCGATCAATTGTTTAAAGAACCCAGAATTCAAATGTGTTTTGATGGCAACGATAAAAATTTTGCTCATATCTGTGTGCATGCATACCTGACTAAGAAAAGACAGATCTGAACAACTTCAAGTTGTTGTGTAGAACAGGGTTCTTTGTTAGAGATCTACAGGTGCTTTCCTGTGGCAGAATCCACAAATAAGGATGAAAAAGATGCATTTGATTTCTTGAGGTGAGAAGCAGGAACCATATCGAACTTTTCAAATAAGAAATCCAGTGATCACGGTTGCAGCGATGCATTTCTTCACTTGAATCAAGAGTTGACTGAAACATTGTACAGGTGTCCTTCTATATCTGGAATAAAGCCTTTTTCAAGCATTTCTTCTTTTACAATCTCATAAGTTATTTTGTTGGGCACCAAACCTTTCTCCAACATCTCATTAAGAAGTTCATTTGCATCTTCAAGCTTACCCTTTTTACAATATCCCTTTATTAGTACATTGTATGTGACAACATTAGCCCGCTTCCCTTCTTTCTCCATCCGTGCCCTCATAATCATAGCTGCCTTAAGATTACCTTCTGTGCAATATCCCTCAATCAAAGTATTGAATGTCAAATGACTTGGACATAGCCTTTTTCTGTAAATTTCATCCAAAAGTCTTACTGCCTTTCTCACCTCCCCTTTGCTGCACAATGAACCTATCAATATATTATATGTAACAAGGTCGACTCTCAAACCCCTACCATGCATTTCATCCACATATTTCCAAGCTTCTGCCATATATCCCTCTCTGCATAAAGCAGAAATTAAACAATTGTAGGTAGAAACATCAGGGAATATACCCCTTTCAAACATCGAATGATACATTGCAAAAGCATCCTCCATCTTTTTTGCCTTAGAATATGCATCAATCATGGTGTTATATGTTATAACATTTGGAGAGACTCCTTGTTTGCCCATATCATCAAACAATTGTCTTGCTTCATTCATCATGTTATTTTTACAGAACCCATTAACAAGTACATTATATGTTACAACATTTGGCTTCAAACACAAAAGAGTCATTTCATCCCATAAACTAACAGCCTCATTAACCTTCCCATTCATACATAATCCACTGATCAGCGAGTTATATGTAACCAAATTTGGTTTTAAACCTTGGTTTTGCATTTCACCGAAAACCTTCATAGCAGCAGACAAGTTATCATCCTTACAATACCCATCAATCAAAGTATTGAAGGTAACCTCGTCAGGGCAAGTCCCACTTGCAACCATCTCCTTCAAAATTGCACCAGCTTTATACATCTTCCCAATCCTTCCCATCTTGCAATACCCACCTATGAGTGTATTATAAGTAATCACATTTGGTAAAAAGCCCCACACTTTCATATCCTCAACCACATCCTTAGCCTTAATCAATTTCCCCATTTTACACAGCCCACTAATCAAAATATTAAATGTAATTAAATTTGGCTCAATTCTCCTCTTAATCATGTTCCTGTACACAAACTCCACATCCTCAGTTTCACCCTCTTTAACCAAAGCACTCAACAATGGATTACACGAAACAACAGATAACTTAAACCCATAATCACCAGCTCTCTTAAATGCCTCAATTCCCAAATGGGTTTTCTTATTCTGCACGTAGGTCAACACCAACATATCAACTATTATGGAATTAACACAAAACGAATCAGCGCACACAGAAATGGCGTGAAAAACAGAAGAGACCGAACTACTTGTATCTTTCTTGACAAAATCATCCAAAAAAGATCGAATCTTTGAGTACTTTCTGGTATAAGCGAGTGTGTGTAAGACTTTAAAAGAGACCTCCAAGGAGTGGGAATGTCTAAGCTCTTTGCGAGACCACGCAAAGTACCTGAAAGTGAGCTCTGCGTCGGCTCCTGAAGCGATTAGTTCTTGAAGTATAGTGTTGGGGTCTGCGTTCTGGAGAAAGGTTTTGAGCTTTGACCATTGTTGCCTGTATATGAGGTCTGTAATAGTTGGAATGGGGGTACCGGCTGAGCATAGTTGCCTAAAGAAGGCTTGTTTGTTTCTACGGGCAAGGAAAACATGGCATTTAAGATGCATTAGTAATGTTTTCTATGAAAAGCAATATAGGAATTATATAATAATGCTGCTCAACTCAGTCAGAGCAACATCAGGAGCAAGCCACATGAGAAGGACCCAGCACCAAACTTCTGCATTCGAGAGCCTGAAATTGAGGAAGGCACAGATCCGAATGTAAGCGTTTGCTGAACATTGTTTTGCTCTATTTATGGCTGTCAATTTGATAGAGTAGAAGCACTCCAAATAAATATTTAATTTTATTAATTATAATAACAATTTAAATATAATTTTATCTTTTTCAAAATTACGAATACTATATCGAAACCAATATTGGATTTGGTTCTCATTCGTTTGCTATACCAATGCAAGTCACTATTGAATAACAATTTTTTTAAAATTTACAAAATAGTTTCTCAATGTATTATAATATATAATTTATAATTTTACATTAATTTTGTCTTCAAAAATTATAATAATAAAAAATTGAAATAACAATAATTTATTTATTTTATTAATATTACTTTTTACATATTTTATATATAAATAATAGGATTAATTATAAAATAAATATCAAAATTTACTCAATTTCACAATACTAGAATGATTTTTAAAAAGTCGTGCTAAAATGCTCCAAATTTTAATTTGTTGCTAAATATTCAAATGTAACGTCGCAGTTATGGCAAAACCATCTAATTTTGTATATGATACTTGGCCTAATTTTTTTGAAACTCATTTATTTAAAAATTAAATCAAGTAAATTAAATTAAAGATTAATTAATTAAAACAAAAATTAAATGATATACAACTACGAAATGTTTTCTTTGTTCTTCATTTTTCAAATGCAACTATCTTCTTTTACGATTGTGTGTGAATTCAAGATACAACTCTCCTTTCTTTTATGATTATATTTGAAGTGTAAAATTTTATGTTTTCTTTGTTCTTGTGTATTGACAATACAACTCTTGCGATTGTGTGTGATTAAGTGTGTACAATCACTCTCTTGCGAATGTGTGTGGATTGTCGCTCTCTCTCAAATGTTGTTATTGTGTTGTGATTGCATGCAATTGGGAGTGTCTTCTACGATTGGGACGTGAGTTCCTTTAACCCTAAGTTAGATTGTTGTTGTTTACGTCTACTTGGTGGAGGTTTGTGGCTTAAGCTCAAAAAGAATGGGTGATTGTGAGGATAAATTTGTCCTGATACATCTATATAGTTAATGAATTCATTTCTCAAACTTGGGATTGTCCTTTAGTTGTTCTATGTGCTTGAAAGTTGTTTCAATCTTAATCTAATAGTGTAATTTATTATTGGGTTGCTATACTTTTGATGGTTAGAGTGATTTCAACAAGTGATATTGTTTAACATTTTACAACTTCAGATGTACTATTACCAGAACTAAAGGGCGAAATATTAAGAAATTTGAATTTACTTCGTAACCTTTTACTACAAGTTGCTTTAAAGAGCATATATTTTTTGAATTCAGTGTTATTGATATTTTCTAGATTTGTTAAGACTCAACCTATTCCAATCAATTTTATAGGAGAATGTCTAAGAAAAGAATGCAGAGCATATGGTGAAATATGAGTTGTAAACATTGTGTGCTTTTGTTAAGAAATTTCTTTGACAATCTATGATTTTAAACAATTCAAAGTTACAAATAATTTTCATATTTGGTCTTGCATATATGAAGCAAGTTATGTGTTGATCAGTTGTAGAAACTATATAAGTTGGATGGAAGGTGGTTAAATTTTGTTTGTAGTTTATTGTAGAGGTTTTTAAAGTCACTGTAATCATTTATGGAAGACAAAGAAGCTTGGATTGAAATCAGAAGTTGATTCTTAGAGGATCTCCTATTAGATTCCAATTTAAGTTAAGAAATATGCTATGCCTAATGAGATCTGTTGTGGAGTGTCCTAATCTTCATATAGGATCTTTTTTTCTTAATTTTATGGTTTGTGTTGCTGTAGCATTATACTTTCTTTCATCAGAAGCAATCTTTAGTTTTGTACTGAATATTGCTTCTATTTCTACTATTTGTCTATTAGTGCCCTAATTCATGCATGTGCTTGGATTAAGGTTTACTTTGTCTACCTACTAAAAAATGCTTTGCCATGATACGTCTATTTGACATACATTTTGCCTTACACTACAATAGTTTTTTATACCTATCCCTTGTATGTCATTCATTTATGTTCTAGTAATTACCATAAAGAAGTGACTTTGTAAAGCAATTTAGCATGATCTAAGAGGCTCATTCACTTTTCCCTTTTACCAATTTTATGCAGAATACAAAAGATAATACTCCATGCAATACCCTATTCATTGACAATCTTGGAGAGAATATCCATTAAGAGGATTTGGCGGGTCTTTTTAGTGTGTAAGAATTTTTTAGTTCTAGATAGTTTTGTGATTGTTTTAAGTATTAATGTGTACTAGCTTTAAGATTCTTGTAACCCACTTAATCATACTTGACCGTTGTGATTATTACTGAAAATGTATGGAAGTAAAATATATGTGGCTTTTATTGCATCTACAACTAGTATATACATAATATGGGAAGAGTGTGAAGCAGTTGTTAATGGATTCAAAAATGTGATTTATTGTCGTTTCACTAATTTAGTAGAAGCTAAAAAGAAATACTCTGAATTTTTCCAAGAGAAGGTGTTATATTCAATGGTAAAACAAGTTTTGCAATTTTTATTGATATTATATTTAGTATATAATATCGATATCAAAATCCTAAGTAATTTTTCAGATTCCAGTTGTAATAACAAGATGAAGCTATACATATCAAATGCTAAGACTAATATTGGTCAACATTTTTATTAATGTAACAAAACAAATGTGGGTATTGCCCTTACATTTTCATTAATGCATTTGATATGAATATTCAAATTATAGCTTATATGATATTAATGCTATCTTTCAAATTGTAGGTATCTTATAGGTAAGTAGTATTAGTAAAAGAGTTGAGGCTTTGTTATTCTAAAAAATTTTCAAACGTCTTCTTTACGTTGGGGTAAAACTTTTATCTATAAGATACATTATTGCACAGAAAAGGTAATTTTATCTTTTAATTCATAAATATTTCAAATTTTTTCATAATTCTGATAGTTGTGTTTTAATTTTTATTCTATAGGTTCCATGTAACTATATATCCTAGGTGTATAATGCTTTTTAATATGAACATGCAGTGCAATAATATGTGAAAGAGTATAATATAATGAGAAGGAGTTGCATTTAATGGACCTCTGTAAATACATGATTTGTACTCATTGTATCTAACTATGAGAGATCATTGTATACATAAGAAATCTGTAATAGTTGAAACATGTTGATTTTGTTCATTTAACCTAATATTATCAATATTTAAACAGGTTATGATTATGGTAACTATATTTTTTTGGCCTACGTATTTCTTCGCTCTTTGACACATTGGTAACGTTAATTGACCAATATAGAAATCATGGCTTCTGAAGGAAAAATTCTTTTGAAATGTAAAGCATAAGAGATTTCCATTAAATTGGACATTAATGTATGGTAATTGAGGATGGCCAATATCCATATCCATATCCATATTAATTATTCAAAACAATCTAACATTTCAATCCATATTCAAGCAAATTATCCAATATGGTAAAATATCCCTATCCATATCCAAATCACAGGACAAAGTTTCAAATAAATATTTATATCCATATCACAACACACAGTTGAAATAAATATCAAAATCACAACATATTTTTTAAGCATGGCTTATTTTAATGTTGATTCACCATCATCAATTTGAGATTTTGTTGAAGTAAAATTTTTTAACCCTTAATTTATGTCTCCTCCTGGTTGTGTTTATTGTTTTACCATTTGTACTTTGCGAAGGTTGAGATGGTTCGAACACTTGACATGACTTCTACCTATCTATAAAACATTTATAAACAAAAAGTATATTATGACCAATTAGGAAATAATAATAAATAATTTGCTATGAACTTCTCCAAATGTTAACATACCGTAAAATAAGTGTTCCTATTAAGTTCTCCAAATGTTACTACATATCCTTGGGTGGCCTTTATACACATAAATGTTTATGATTTATTAAAAAATTTAATGGAAAACCAAAATTAAAAATGAACGTTCATCCTCTTCTTCCTTTATAAGGTAGATGCAGTAATGTTGGAACTTGTAGATACTGATCGTTTACCTCTGCTCCTTGCACTACTATTAATGTTGGATGTAGATGTTAGATTTCTCGGTGGTCTTCCTTGTTTTCTCTACAATATACATATAATTTGAATTTAATGATCAAGTATTTAAAAAATATTTAGCACATACACAATTATAAATCATTATACAATTATCTTCATAATTTTAGGTTGTCTCGAAGATTGGTCTTTATTTTTGCATCCTCTTTTACTCTTACCAACTTCAACAAAATGTTGACTTCTCATGAGTACTCTAACTTTGCTCAACTTATTTGGATTTTGTGGTTCTTCATCTTTATCCCTTCTGTAGCATTCTTAGGTCTTATAGGCATCTTCTTAATCAAATGAGGTAATATAGGTTGCAAGTTTTCAGTCTTAGATCAAAACTTTGAACTGCTAATGGGTTCCATGGCATACTGATAACTATTGAAATAACACCCATGATTATAGTATTAACTCATATACCCATTGATATCCTCCCTCTCATTTGATATGCAAACAATGCATGCTTACAAGGGATTCCTGTTAAATCCCAAAGTTTACACCGACATGTTTTTGCTTGTAAATCAATAATGAACTTATCTACAAAATGTGTTACTTCGAACTTCGAACTTCTATTTGTCTTGATGCTATAGTGCCTTGCTTCCCATTGTGCAGTCTCTATCTACTTTCTTACCCTCGGACATATTTCATCTATTGATTTGATTATCATATCTCTTTTGTCATGAATTTAAGTCATTAAAGCAACTTGAATATCTTCTAGCATATTAATCAAGTTTTTTTATCGTGCTTCACAGATGAATCCATTAAATGTCTCTGATATATTGTTATGAAAAATCTCACACTTTGGCCTTATGTTAACAAATGCTTTCACAAAAGTTTCAGGATTCCTTGTTTTGAAGTTACTGTAAGCCTTTTTTGATGCATTCTGCAGTTGCTCCATTATTTCATCTATTTCCACTTTTGTTGTGCAATTAACTGCTTGTTAAATGTGGCCTTTATGCAATTTAGACCAACTAGTATACACATCTTAGGAATGTTTTCAATGCTTTGCTTCTAAGAAGAGATTCTTCAATGCATTTACTAAGCCCTGAAACAAAAGAAAAACTAAATATTATAATGTAAGTATAATATAATAATTCAAAACATATTTACTAATAAATAGTACCAATATCAAAATTTTTAACTTTTCTTAATCACTTAACAACATTCATACATTCCCACTAATGTTTAGATCACCACCAAGAAGACTTAAAAACAAATGCCAAGATTGGTAATTCTCTCCCTTAATCATAGCCTAACATATAAGCTTTTGATCGTCCTCAGATAAAATATCAAAATTAAGATCATAGACTAAAAACATTTACTTATTTCCTATATTTCTCAAGAATTCATACTCATAAGCAAAGATGAATAACTTCTTAAAGCCATAGCAATAATTTAACATTAAATTCTTCCATTTATGATCAATCAACATTCATCACCTTTACAAAATGAGCAATCTAGAGGTAGAATTGGAAAATGTGTTTAAATAAGATGTATTTATAGGTGCACTCAAATACCATTCATGATTACGACATTCCAAAACTTTGCAAATCATTTCATTTCTCCACCACTAAGGGTTACATGCATAATCATGAATCAAAGGACTTTTTAGGATTGTAATGTCGGCAAAGGTAAGGTGAGATGTGTTTGGATAAAATAGCATAAAAGTCATCAAAGCTAGTGAAACAAAAAAGACACTCAATATAATCATCAAGTGCGAAAACTAACATTCACTCATAATTGTGTACGTCAACTATGATGAATGAAAAAACTATGTTTCCTAGCTTAAAATCAAGCTTTATCACCATAAACCACATCAAGTATATATCACTCATAAAAATTAATCATAAACAAGATTTTATAACCGTTGGGAGTGATTATTGAAAGCAGCATCCACCTTATATCCAACATACTCAAGTAACTCATTCAATACAACTTTAGGAGGAAAAACTAATCATAAACAACTTTTCAACACATATGCATTTCCTCTTTGATAATTTTATTTAAATATTTTTTCTTTTTCTTTTCCTTTTCTCTTTTCCTTTTGCTTTTCCTTTTCTTTTTTTATATAACATTGAAAGAAACTACATCAACGTGGAAATTTCAATAATAAGACATAAATTGTCATACCAAAGATTATAATCATCCTATATATATGCATACCCCCACACTTAGAATTTTGTATATCCACAAACCCAACAATCACAAATGCTCCACTAGTTTTATAGCTTGGGTAGGACATTTAATTAAATTTAAAAGCATGTAATGTGGTTAGCACAAAGAAAGGCTAATAAAACTCAAAAGGGCTTATTTAAAGGCAAAGCGTATAATGGGTAGGCTATTTGACTAATGTAGTTCGAAAAAACAAAGAATGCCTCATCATTTTCATGTTAATGTATGTGATAAAAATGTGGTCTTGAATAGAAAATCAAAGCAAAGTTAGGATGTACATGTCATGAAGGTCACATATAAACAAAAGATAATGAGACTAATATGGATGTATCAATCTATAAAAGCTTAAAATCTCATTGGCTTTGTCTACCGCTAGTCACTTCTCTTTTAAAGATAATGTACATTGACCAATCACAAGAGTAAAAATACATGCTAAAGTTGCCATTGATTCTTCTAGTCAATTTCACACTCTAATCATGACTATATAGTCCTAGAAGCAATAGAAAGATGAGAAAATATTTTTTGTTTGTTTGGTTCCCTCTCTCTTTGTTGAAAACTTAAAAAAACAAGTAAGAAATAATCAAAATTAAAAACACACATGCATATAAGAAAGAAATGTGAAAATGTAAAGAAAATAATTTAACTTCCCTTGGGTTGCTTCCTAAGAAGCGCCTTTGTTTATTGTCGCTGGCTTGACCCTATACTTTTCTTACGTGACAAAATTATGATCTTCGAGTGTCATATGCAGTTCCTCCACTTAAGGTTCTTCAGGATATGGCCTAAGTTGATGATCACACATTCAACATCTTCCTTATCTTCAGTCTCTTAATCACAAGTGAGTCTATGCACTCTGGAAATATCTTAAATGTCTCTTCACCCTTTTTTTTCCTCATCTAATTTTTGCAATCTGCTACATAATGGTGAAGGGATAGTATTAACAATAATCACAAACTTAGTACTCACCTTCGAGCTAAACTATATATCAATTTCTGCTTCAAGCTCTTGCTCCACTTCTTCGACACAAGCAATGCCTTAAGTAGTTTTCTCTAGATTCTCAAGCTCATCTTCACTATGTAAAGGTCTTTGAACTAACATCCCTTGGGTATACCTCGAGTTGAGATGGTTGCATTTCTTCTCTTTATGATCCTAGGCGATTAATAGTGTTGGACCAATGGTGGTTGACAAATAAAATCCCTTTATGTTTTGATAATAATAAACTGTATAGAATTGGTTAAGAAATTATTTCAGGTGATTTTGGATTGAAATTTAAATAAAAGATTTGTGCAAATCAAGACAGCATTAATCTTCAATAGGCAAGAGACAAACCATTGTGAAATCAAGATGGAAATTATCTTCAACGTGCTAGAGATATTCAAACATGAAGATTATGGATGAAGAACTCAAATTATTATTTCAACAAATCAGAAGATTGAAGATTTTGTTAAATCTATCTGTTGGAGTCAGCACTAGTCGACTACAATGTGGCAAGTTAACTAATAAAATCATATGCATCAGTTGGGGCATGAAACAAGTCAACCAACAAGTTGCAAGTCGACTATTAATCAGTTGGATAGGTGCACTAGTCGACTATTCGAAGAGCGGAGATGAAACTTGCATGGAAAAACGTTGGTACTAGTCGACTACTCTTTAAAGACAAAGCTGACTATAATGTCCTAGTCGACTATAACACCTCGACTAGTCGACTATCAGGTGCAGCTGAACAAAATCTGTCCGAATCAATCACAAATGGAAAGAAAATCATGTTACAATGGCTATATACAACAGCTAGTAGACTTCTCCAACGACTATAATCACCTTAGAGTCTGCAAATAAATAGTAGAAGACCAAATGATTGTGTAGAGGAGTCCAAAAGCAAAAGCATACTACTATAATTCCTAATTTGCTCTCATTCTGCTCTTAGCTTGTTCTAAATTGTTCTTAACTGTACTGAGCATTATTACTTCATCTTTATCACTATTATTGTGAGTTGAGTGATTGGTGGAAAAAAACTTGTGAGGTAGGATTTGTGCCGTAAAACAGATTGGTTGTAAGGTGTAGCTTGAGCCGGAAGTCAAGTTGTATTGAAAAGTTCACACTGAACTAAAAAATGTATAGTAAAGTGTTTTGCCAAAATCCTAAGTGGGAGTTTAGGTAGAGGACGTAGGTCTTAGCACCGAACCTCTAT
>JANZLD010000006.1:46087226-46104745 GCA_026413575.1 Erythroxylum carthagenense | reverse complement strand
CTTTTAGAGGCCAGTTCAAGTGAATTTAATGTGACTCGTAACTATCTGGATTGGTTGACTGCTTTGCCTTGGGGAGATTACAAGTTTGTTTCTTATTCTGCTTGTTCATTGCTAAACTTCTCTAAGAGTAATTTAAAGCTAGTTTTAGATATCTGTTCCTTTTTTTTCCCCAATGTTCCATAAGCTCTTGTTTCTTCTTTTATTCTTCTTTTGTTATGTTATTTTATTCCCAGTATTCTGTTCTCGATCTACTCTTATTCTTCCTTGTTACATGAAGCTCCATCATTTCCCTTGAATTTCTGATCATAGGACTTGTCCTTCATCAATTATGTTGCCGTAATTTTAGCATTATCGAATTGGTAAAGTTGCTAGCAGTATCTGAAAATAGTTTTTCATATGCTAATTTTTGAGATAACTGATATTGGGATTACTAGTGGTGTAAATTTTTTCATTTAGCTTTTATTTTTAATTCAACTGCAGTGATGAAAATTTTGATGTAGTTCGAGCTGAAAATATTTTGGATGAAGACCATTATGGATTGACTGATGTTAAGGAAAGGATATTGGAATTTATTGCTGTTGGAAAACTTAGAGGAATCTCACAAGGTTGGTTGGATGTTTTGAAGATAAAAGACATTGGTTGATTTCGTTTTTCCTTTTCATATATCAACTTAACTACGCTCATATCAGCATCTCTGCCAATTAAAACCAATACAAAATAAAAGTTCTTTATTTCCTTAAATACATTGCAGGGAAAATCATTTGTCTTTCTGGTCCACCTGGAGTTGGCAAAACTAGCATAGGTCGGTCAATTGCACGCGCTTTGAATCGGAAGTTTTTCCGGTTTTCTGTAGGAGGGTTATCTGATGTTGCTGAAATTAAGGTAAATGAGGCATTTCTTGGGTTAAAATGAATTAACTAGCCATATGAAATATCATTCATGCGTTTCCTGACTTAATTAAGTCAAATTTAGGGGCATCGGCGAACCTATATTGGTGCAATGCCAGGGAAGATGGTCCAGTGCCTGAAAAATGTGGGAACTGCAAACCCTCTTGTTCTTATTGATGAGATTGACAAGGTACTTGTTGGAAAATTTGGTTTTTGTAAGATTTTATGGCTTTTTGAAATGGATGCATTGTGGGAAGAACCTACGAGGCAGATAACTTCTTGCAAAGAGGAGTGTTTTATTAGAATTCTATTAGAGGAGTGTTTTATTAGGAGTCTATTAGAGGAGTATTTTACTTTTAATAGAAGTCTATTATTTCTACACTAGTTTCTGTTATAGTTATGTTAATAAAAACAACTTGAATGTGAGTCTTTCTAAGAGTCCTAAAACAACTTGAATAGGACTCTTTCTAGATGTCCTAGTTTAGGTGGAACTTTTGTGCTTCTTTGCCTATATAAGGCTATTATGTTATGCGATAAAGAAAGGAAGAAGTTATCATAAAAGTTATCTAATTAGGAGTAGAGTAATTTAGTGCAATCTTGGCAGACCTTGTTTTTGACAAGTGCTACTAGTTTTTCAGTACCAAAAATAGGTTCTGCAAGAAAGGGAACCAACGTAAATAGGGGGAAAAAGATTAATTTTCTTGAGAATCATCCTTGAACTTGATCCCAAGCACGGGCACATAACAGTTTGGTATCAGAGCAGGAGTTTGTGAACGAAGTAGGCCATTCAGTTGCAGAGCAATCTTCAGTAGATTTTCAGATGGATCGCATGATACGGGCATTAGAGATGGGGCAGTAAGAATTGAAGGCTCAATATGCAGAGATTATCTACATGCTTGCAGGGTTGGAAGGTGCAAAATTGAGCGAGTATCAGGCACCATCACCACCACCACAGGAGCAGAGGATTGATGGGGGTAGCGGGGCAAGAATGGTGCCTAAATATAATAAGATGGAATTTCCAACGTATGATGGCTTGATGGATTCGTTGGCTTGGCTTCATAGGTGTGAACAGTTTTTCCTAAGCCAACAAACAACGGAGGAGAAGAAGGTAAGATTGGCTGCCTTTCATTTAATGGGGGAGGCCTAATTGTGGTTCTTTCAACTTGAACAAGAAGAACTAGGGTTGCATTGGTATTCTTTCAAAACCCTTTGCCCTATGAGATTTGGCCCTCACCTTAGTAACAACCTTGTTGGAGAATTGGCGAACTTGAAACAAATAGAGAGCGTAGAAGAATATCAACGCCAATTCCAATCACCGCAAGCTCGAACCATAGGGCTTTCACGAGACCTACAAATAAATCTATTCACAGCTGGGTTGGTAGAAGGGTTACTAATTGAGGTGGAGATGCAATATCCTTTATCTTGGAGCTGTAATGAACTTAGCAAGAGCATGTGAAAGAAAATTGCAATGTATGCAGATGCAATACACCCAAGGGGTAAGAGGCAGTCGAAACGCCACCCTATGGTCATCTTTGTAGCTGGACAGTATTAGTAACAACACCATAGTGAGTGCAGCCACACCTTTAGGAAGAAGTAAGGTAAACCTGGGGGCTAAAACAACAACCTCCAATATAGCAAGTACGTCGCCCCCGATAGGAAGGTGCTTAATCATAGCGGAAATGGCTAAAAGAAGAGAGAAGGGGTTGTGCTAAAATTGTGATGAGAGTTTTTCGGTGGGGCACAAATGTAAGCAACCATTTTGGATTGGGGTGGAAAATTTTGAGGAAGAAGGGGAGGAACCAGTGGAGAGAGAACTTGAGATATTTTTGCATACCATCACTGGCATAACCTGAGTTTGAGCTTGAGGGCAAGCTTGATGTCGAAGAGGGGAGTGATGATATGGATGCATTGTGGGAAGAACCTACAAGGTAGATAATAACTACTTGCAAAGAGGAGTGGTTTATTAGGATTCTATTAGAGGAGTGTTTTATTAGGAGTCTATTAGAGGAGTTTTTTTAATTTTAATAGGAGTCTATTATTTCTGCATTAGTTTATGTTATAGTTATGTTAATAAAAACAACTTGAATAGGAGTCTTTCTAAAAGTCCTAAAACAACTTGAATAGGAGTCTAGGTCCTATTTTAGGTGGAACTTTTGTGCTTCTTTGCCTATATAAGGCTATTATGTTATGCGATAAAGAAAGGAAGAAGTTATCATAAAAGTTATCTAATTAGGATTAGAGTAATTTAGCGCAATCTTGGTAGACCTTGTCTTTGACAAGTGCTGCTAGTTTTTCATCACCAAAAATAGGTTTTGCAAGAAAGGGAACCAACGTAAATCGAGGGAAAGAGATTAACTTTCTTGAGAATCGTCCTTGAACTTGATCCCAAGCACGGGCACATAACAGTTTGGTATTAGAGCAGGAGTTCGTGGATGAAGCAGGCCATTCAGTTGTAGAGCAATCTTCGGTAGATTTTCAGATGGATCACAAGACACGGGCATTAGAGATGGGGCAACAAGAACTGAAGGCTCAATATGCAGAGATTATTCGCATGCTTGCAAGGTTGGAAGGTGCAAAATTGAGCAAGTATTAGGCACCATCACCATCACCACCACCACGGGAGGAGAGGACCGATGGGGGCAACGAGGCAAGAATGGTGCCTAAATATACTAAGATGGAATTTCCAACATACGATGGCTCAATGGATCCGTTGGTTTGGCTTCACAGGTGTGAACAATTTTTCCTAAGCCAACAAACAACGGAGAAGGAGAAGGTAAGATTGGCTACCTTTCATTTAATGGGGAAGGCCCAAGTGTGGTTCTTTTAACTTGAACAAGAAGAACCAGCATTGCATTGGTACTCTTTCAAAAGCCATTGCAATATGAGATTCGACCCTCACCTTGGTAACAACCCAGTAGGAGAATTAGCGAACCTCAAATAGATAGGGAGCGTAGAAGAATATCAACGCCAATTCCAAAAACTGTAGGCTCGAACCATAGGGCTTTCATGAGACCTCAAGTAAATCTATTCACGGCTGGGTTGTTAGAAGGGGTGCAAATCGAGGCGGAGATGCAATATCCTCTTAATCTTGGAGCTGCAATGAACTTAGCAAGAGCATATGAAAGAAAATTGCAACCTATGCAGATGCAATACACCCAAGGGGTAAGAGGCAGTCGAAACACCACCCTATGGCCATCTTCGCAACTAGATAGTAGTAATAACAACACCAGCACAAGTGCAGCCACACCTTTAGGAAGTAAGGTAAACTCGGGGGCTAAAACAACAACCTCCAGTATAGCAAGTACTCCGCCCCCCGATGGGAAGGTGCTTAACCATGGTGGAAATGGCTAAAAGAAGAGAGAAGGGGTTGTGCTACAATTGTGATGAGACTTAATCGGTGGGGCACAAATGTAAGCAACTATTTTGGATTAAGGTGGCAAATTTTGAGGAAGAAGAGGAGGAACCAATGGAGAGATAACCTGAGATATCTTTGCATACCATTATTGGCATAACCTGAGTTCGAGCTTAGGGCAAGCTCGATGTTGAAGAGGGGGGTGATATGATATGGATGCATTGTGGGAAGAACCTACGAGGCATATAACAACTACTTGCAAAGAGGAGTGTTTTATTAGGATTCCATTAGAAGAGGGTTTTATTACGAGTCTATTAGAGGAGTATTTTAATTTTAATAGGAGTTTATTATTTTTGCCTAGTTTTTGTGTCTATTATTTCTGCCTTGTTTTTGTTATAGTTATGTTAATAAAAACAACTTGAATAGTATGTTAATAATAGTAGCTTGGATAGGAGTCGTTCTAAGAGTCCCAAAACAGCTTGAATAAGAGTCTTTCTAGGGGTCCTAGTTTAGGTGGAACTTTTGTGTTTCTTTGCCTATATAAGGCTATTATGTTATGCAATAAAGAAAGGAAGAAGTTATAATAAAAATTAGCTAATAGGAGTAGGATAATTTAGCCCAACCTCGGCGGGCCTTGTCTTTGACAAGTGTTGCTAGTTTTTCATCACCAAAAATAGGTTCTGCAAGGAAGGGAACCAACTTAACTAAAGGGAAAGAGATTAACGTTCCTGAGAATTGTCCTCGGATTCGATCCCAAACACGGGCACATAACATTTTTAAATTTCCATCCTATAAAAATTTTCTTCCGTAACTATTTTTGTTCAATTTATTTTACTAAGAAAGTGGAAAACATTTGTTGTATTTTTGAATGTTATTTCTGAATGATTTATTTAATTTCCGATACTGTATCTAAAATTAGGATGGTTCTGCTGTTATTATCCCTCTTATGCAAGATTTTGTTTTGCATTAAAGTTTAGCTATTATGCTTCTTATAATGTCAGTTGGGAAGAGGACATGCTGGTGATCCTGCAAGTGCTTTATTGGAGCTTCTTGATCCAGAGCAAAATGCAAATTTTCTGGACCACTACTTGGATGTTCCAATTGATCTATCAAAGGTTGAACACTATAGAGATTTCCAGACATCTTAATTATTTTGTTCGGGGTTTCAATTCTTTTTTTTCCTCCCTCTCTTAACTTCATCCTTTGAACATTTAACTGTAGGTTCTGTTTGTATGCACAGCAAATGTGATTGACATGATACCTGGCCCGCTATTAGACAGAATGGAGGTAGTAACTATTGCAGGTTATATTACTGATGAAAAAATGCATATTGCGAGAGATTATCTAGAGAAGGCTACTCGTGAATCATGCGGCATTAAGCTTGAACAGGTTGGTTGGTCTGTCTATCTTCCTTTCTCTATTCTTCTATTGTATTCCACCTATCATAATTTTTAATATGGGTAAAGTGTAGAGTCCATTAAAAAGAATTGATTTTGGGTTAACTATTGTCAAAATGACTAGAACTAGTCATTTGGATAGTAGATTCTTACCACTTATAAACCTTTAACGTTATCATGTTTAGTTAATGTGGGATACTTTCACACTCCCCCTCAAGTGCAACTGGGATTGAACATCCAGTTGCCACTTAGAAATAAATGCAGTGTTAATTGGACTAGGCTGTTGGAATTGGACATCCAAATAGACAATTGGGAAATTAATAATCTGGACCAAATTTGCTCTGATACCATATTAAAATTTTTAATATGGGTAGAGTCTAGAGCCCATTAACAAGAATTGGGCTTGGGTTAACCATTGCCAAAATGACTAGAACTAGTCATTTAAATAGTTGACCCTTACTACTTATAAACCTTTAAAATTTTCATGTTTAGTCAATGTGAGATACTCTAACAATATGAATAAGAGCTGATTTGCTCTATATTATATTACTAAGAGAATGTAGTACATATATACATGAATATGAGTACAAAATAGGCCAGATAATCTATACAGATATAGAAGATAATCCTAGGATAATGTTTATCTCTAAGATATTGCTATCTAATCTATAGCATTTGATTAGAATTAGATTATAATATTGAGATAGTATGTATCTTGACCAACTTCCCCTCAAGTTGGATCATAGATATCAATCATGTCTAACTTGCTGATACATTCTTCAAACACTTGTCTTTGAAGACCTTTGGTAAACACATCTGCTGTCTGCTTCTTCTTTGGGACATAAATTATGCATATAGTCCCATTTTCTATCTTCTCCTTGATAAAATGTCGATCAACTTCAACATGTTTTGTTCTCTCATGGTGGACTGGATTGTGTGCCATGCTTAGGGTTGCCTTATTATCATAGTAATGTTTTATAGGTGACTCGCAATTGATTCCCAATTCTGTAGCACTCTCTTTAACCAGAGACTTTCACAAATCCCTTTTGCAACTGCTCTTAGTTCAGCTTTTGCACTACTCTTGGCTACCACCTTTTGCTTCTTACTTTGCCACGTGACCAAATTTTCCCACATGAAAGTACAATACCCAGTGGTTGATTGTCTATCCTTTTTTGAACTTGCCCAATTTGAATTAGTATATATTTCAATTTTTCTTTGATCTCCCTTTTTGAATAATAATCCTTGCCCAGTAGTACCCTTTAGATATTGTAGGATCTTATAAACTACCTCAAAATGCTTCTTCCTTGGTGTATGCATATAGCGACTTATAACACTCACGGCAAAAGCAATATCTGGTCTAGTATGAGACAAATAAATTAGTCTTCATACTAGTGTCTGTTATTCTTCACGGTTAACTAGTTTATGCTCTTCATCCTCAAACTTTGTACTGCCAATGGGAGTGATGCTTGGTTTATATCCTAACATTCTAGTCTCTTTTAAGAGATCAAGAATGTACTTCCTTTGTGAGATGTAAATCCCTTTCTTTGATCTCGCTACTTCCGTGCCTAGAAAATACTTCATTTCTCCTAAGTCTTTAACTTCAAATTCTTTCCTCAAAGCTGACTTGAGTCTTGTAATTTCCTCTGCATCATCATCAGTTACGACAATATCATCTACATACATAATCAGCATTGTCTTCTTACCTTCTCTAATTTTGAAGAACTTTGAATGATCCGATTGAGCTTCTGTGTATCCTCGTGTTTTTAGGACTTTGGCGAATCTTTTAAACTAAGCTCGCGGTGATTGTTTCAGCCCATATAGGGATTTTCCTAGTTTGCATACTCTGTTTCCTCCTCCTCCCTCATCAAACCCTAGAGGGAGTTTCATGTACACTTCTTCCTTTAGTTTGCCATTCAAGAAGCATTTTTAATATCAAGTTGTTGAAATGGCCAGTCGAAGTTAGCAGCTACAGATAGCAATAGTCTGATAGTGTTTAGCTTGGCCACAAGTGCAAATGTCTCCTTGTAGTCCATCCCATAAGTCTGAGTATAGTCCTTTGCTACCAATTTAGCTTTATACCTCTCGATGAAACTATCAACCTTATATTTGACTGTGAATATCCACCTACACCCCATGTGTTTCTTTCCTTTTGACAATTCAACTTCTTCCTATGTTTCATTCTTTTCAAGTGCTCTTACCTCTTCGAAAATTACCTCTCCATTCTGGAACTTTAAGAGCTCCTTGAATATTTATGGGGATGCCAATTTTGTTTAGATTAACAATAAATGCTTTGTATTGAGCAGATAGAGCATCATAAGGGACAAACCTCTTAATCGGGTGCATAATACATGATCTAGATTTCTTCCATAAAGCAATTGGCAGTTCTAAATCTGTGTTGTCTTCTTGATCCTTATTATTCTGAGCTTCTTTGGCAGGGACATGCACTGGTTCAGAGATTGGTATAGCTTTAGGGACAGGGAGCGTACTACTTGTTTTCTTCTTCCGAGAGTACACCTTAAATGTATGGTTAGGTATAGCTACTTCTGTATCAGGATTTGTCTCTATAGGAGATGACATTAGGATAGGTTCAGGAACAGATGTACAAGGAGGTTCAGGCTGAGATTCATCACCACCAAACTCACTCCAACACTCCCCCTGAATCGAAGACTTGGGATAGAAGCAATCTATCTCAAAAAAAGAGACATCACAACTAACAATCAACCTTTTTGATATAGGATCATAGCGTTTATACCCTTTTTGTGTAGCAGAGTAACCCAAAAACAAACATTTTTTGGCTCTTGGATTAAGTTTGTCGTGTGAATAACTACGAATAAAGACTGTACATCCAAAAAGTTTTAGAGGAAGGTTAGTTTCAAGATGAGTAGTAGTATGAGCTTCTTGAAATTTCTGAAGAGGTGTTTTGAAAGAAAGAACATGACTAGGCATTCTATTAATAAGGTAGGTGGCAGTAACAATAACAACTGCCTAAAAGAATTTTGAAACTTTGCTAGTGAACATCAAGGCCCTACCTACTTCAAGAAGGTGTCTATTTTTTCCGCTCAATAATCCCATTTTGTTGAGGACTATTGACACAAGTACTTTTGTGGACAATTCTATGTTTTTGGAAGAATGTATGAAGATGTTGATTAAAATATTCAGTACCATTTTCAGTATGAAGGACTTGAATACTTGTTTGGAATTGGTTTTTTATCATTTGATAAAAGTTGATGAACGCGGTAGAGACTTCAGTTTTATCCTTCAAAAGAAACACCCAACACAAATGAGTATGGTCATCAATGAATGTAATGAACCACTTTGAATTGGTTCTATTAGTAACACGAGATGGGCCCCAAATATCACTGTGGATAAGTGAAAAAGGTTTTGTTAGTTTGTATTTAAACCTTGTATTTAGTTATTGAAATGTTTGGAAACAACCATGACATATATTGGAAGTTTGGATGACCTAACCTCTTATGCCATAACAATAGTTCATTAGTCTTAGGAACAATCACACTATTACCCAAGCTATAAGGAGTAGAATGACTTTCTTTATCTTCAAAGTAGTACACTCTATCTACTTCTCTAGCACTGCCAATCATCTTCTCCGATGACAGGTCCTGTATAACACAATGAGTAGGGAAAAAATGAGCACTATGATTAACTTCTCTTGCAACTTACTGACTGAAAGGAGGTTACATTCTAGTTTTGGAACATGTAGAATATTATTTAGTTTCATAGAATCTGTTACTTTGATATCTCCTTTTCCTGCAACTGAAGAGGAATCACTATTTGCTACCTTAACCTTTTCATGCCCAGCATTAGGAAAATATGAATGAAACAGGTTATAATCATTTGTCATATGGTCTGATGCTCCATAATCAACTATCCATTTCTTCTTACAGCATGAAGATGAAAAAGCTTTTATGATATTACCTCTTATAGCAGCATTAGCAATTGTGCTTGTCTTCTGTTGGTTGTTGTCATTTTGGAGATTCTTTAGTATTTCCAATAGTTTTCCTAGTGAAATATTCAGTTCACTGCCTTGTTGTTTCTATCTTCATATTTTTCTGCTCCCCCTTCACTAGATACTTGGTACCTTCAGTTTTTCCCCCCTTTTTGGTTTCCAATCTGGAGGCTTTCCATGGATGTCCCAACATGTGTCTTTCGTGTGACCACTTTGTTTACAATGATCACACCACTTCTTATGACCCTTCTTATTGGGCTCACGACGGGAAATCAGTGCAGATGCTTCATTAGTAGGTACTGGAGAGACATTTTGTTCTTCTTTTGGCTCCTCTTTTAACATGATTTTCCTCGTTGTTGTTTCCCTTCTAACTTAAAAAAAAACTTCTTTAGCTGTTGGCAGAGGAACTCTAAGCTGTTGGCAGAGGAACTCTACTTAGGATTCTTCTACGTACATCATCCAACTTTTTGTTGAGACCAGCCAAAAATTCAAAGACTCTTTCTTTTTCAATTTTCTGGTTGTACATCACAGCATCTTCCTTGCACCTCCACTCTTCATTCGACAGTAGGTCAAGTTCCTGCTAGAATGCTACCATTTCGACCCAATTTTCTGTAACTTCTCTGTCACCTTGCTTCATTTGCCACAACTTTGTTTTTATCTCGTAAATTTGTGATGTATCCTCTCTATCAGAGTATGATTGTCGTACGCCTTTCTAGATTTCTCGAGCTATTGGCAGAAACAATAAGTTGCGTTTGATCAGTGGTATCATGGAGTTGATAAGCTATATCCTACTGTCATGTAGCTTGTGAGTTCGTTGGGTCTGGAACTTTTCCATCTCCGACAATAAAGCTCAGCTTCCCCCATCTTCCAATGGCAAGTTTCATAGCTTGAGCCCACTCCCGATAGTTCGTTCCATTCAGTTTGTTAGAGACGATGACAACTGAAACTCCTTCAAGATTAAAGGTCATCGATGACTGACCTCCAGTTTGGTTTGGGTTTACCGTTGAGGATCTCTCAAGATTGGAAGTCATTTCTTGACTTGTCAGGGTTGACTCCTTGGTTTCACTATCTCTTTCACGTGGCTCTGATACCATGCGAATAAGAGCTGATTTGCTCTATATTATATTACTAAGAGATTGTGGTACATATATACATGAATAGGAGTACGGATAGGCTAGATAGATACATAAAATAATCCTAGGATAATGTTTATCTCTAAGATACTGCTATCTAATTTGTAGAATCTGATTACGATCAAAATAATCCTAGGATAATGTTTATCTCTAAGATACTGCTATTTAATCTATAGAATCTAATTACAATCGGATTATAATATTATGAGATAATATGTATCTTGACCACACCATCTTCATAGTGTTAACTATGGGGAATAACCATGCATCTAAATAGTGATTAACTGTTCTGTAATCTGTGAATGACATGTATGGATGCTTGTTGATAACTGTGAATTGCACCTACTTGCTGCTTGTAATATGAGTTTTGGTTAGCATGATTATTCCTGATGGAACATCTATGACCTAATATGTTCCAGGTTGAAGTGACTGATGCTGCTCTTCTTGCACTTATAGAGAATTACTGCCGAGAAGCCGGAGTCAGGAACCTACAAAAGCAAATAGAAAAGATTTATCGAAAGGTTTGTTTTCCTTTGCTGAGAACTTGTATTGGCATCAACTTGATTATCCAGGTGGCAAGTAGGAGGAACTACTTGTTCCATTTGTTCAAAGGTGCATAAATTGCTTATTGAGGAAAGTAAAATTTCATAGATGAAAAATATGTGTGAATAGATATTACGCATCAGCTGATTCTTAATTTGTATAATTGCTCAGATAGCACTGCAATTTGTTCGACAAGGAGTGATAAATGAATCTCCAGTTTCAAAAGTTCAGGTTGGTGAACCAAATGAGGAAAGAGCAGAAATTGCTGAAATGTCTAGAGCATCAGTGGAGGATAGTTGCAATGAAAAAAATGTGCAAAACTTTGTAGAAGCTGATGTCACACCGATGGATCAATCATCTGACCAAATTCAGGGTGCAGCTGACCAATCCAGTGATTCGAAGGTATGTTAGTAGTGTTGCAGAACTGGATAATTGGGTGTTGACACTTGGGCACTTTATTTTGAGTGCTTTTGTTTAAAGGAGGCATTGATTTTCCTTTTGGAATTTGTTCATTGTCTCATGTCACTTTTCTAATTTTTGTGAAGGGTTCAATCTAAGAACTTGAATTGTTCTTGAGTTAGATGCTATTTTGTTTCAAACCAAATGGAAATATTTTCGGGAAAGAAAGAAGATTGCATGATAGGGTGCTTGGGAAGTTGTGAATGATCTTAACTATTTTGCATCATTATCTTTTGGGTATGCAAATGTTTTGGAACATTATATTATTATTGTTATTTTGATAAAATTTTGACAGGGTGCAAAAGAACCTGAGAAAATTGAGTGTGGAGTAACTAAGGCAGTTGAAAAGGTGTTGGTTGACACGTCAAACCTTGCTGATTTTGTTGGGAAACCAGTTTTCCATGCAGAACGCATCTATGAACAGACTCCTGTGGGAGTTGTGATGGGTCTTGCTTGGACTGCAATGGGGGGTTCCACATTGTACATAGAGACCACTAGTATCGAGCAAGGAGAGGGTAAAGGGTCTCTTCATCTTACTGGTCAACTTGGAGAAGTGATGAAAGAAAGTGCCCAAATAGCTCATACTGTTGCCAGAGCAATATTGAATGAAAAGGATCCGGAGAATCCCTTCTTTGTCAATTTCAAGCTGCATCTCCATGTTCCCGGAGGGGCTACTCCGAAGGACGGGCCCAGTGCTGGCTGCACCATGATAACTTCCTTGCTCTCACTAGCCATGAAGAAGCCTGTGCGCAGAGATTTAGCAATGACTGGGGAAGTTACTCTAACAGGGAAAATCCTTCCTATTGGCGGGGTAATGTTATCCTCTTTACATTTGCTGTCATTTTCTTTTCTTTTTATTATTGTATCTACAAAGCCTCTAAGCTTCATAGTTTCCATCTATTTGAGCAGTCCTATTACATAGCACCTTTCTTCTGTCATATTCTTTGTATTGGCGGTTCTCGGTTCTAGAACTTAAAAAAAGTTTGTATTTGTTAAACATACATTCAGGTGAAGGAGAAAACTATAGCAGCAAGAAGGAGCCAAGTGAAGACCATTATTTTTCCCTCAGCGAACAAGAGGGATTATGATGAGCTTGCACCAAACGTGAAAGAAGGTCTTGAAGTCCACTTTGTTGATGAATACAGCCAGATATTTGATTTAGCCTTTAGCTATGACCACAGTGATAATTAATGAATTACTTTTCTTTAAAAATCCAATTTTGTATACTATCACATTTCTTTTACCACCCCGTTTGACAACCGACATGTTCTCAAGAATACGTAGATCTCAACATTTTCTAAAATTTATCAATATCACGTTAAACTTGCGTTTATCCCCGTGTGGAATGGCTGGACGCGACGTTCGGTCTATTCTGAAAAAAGTTGTTGACAACTAGGGTGGATCGATTACTCCAGATTTCTCATTTAAGACTCTCCTAACAAGGAGGTCTTGAGTTCGAGTCACATCAAATAAGGGTAAATAGGTATGTTTTTATTGATGATCCTCTAGTTTTCTGGGTAAAGCTCCTTGATCGGATCAATTACGGATGTCTCGCTTCCAGCTGTAGTATGGGAGTTGGAGCTATTTGGGGACTGATGGGAACCTGATGCTGAGCAGGAGGGAGTCAGTGATCAATCATCAACTGAACAATCAAGTATGTGAAGATTTCTTGTACGCAGAAATGTATAGGTTACATAGGAACTTGAGAGATTTTGGAGTTTTAGATTTACATCCTTTAGATTCTCGGGGTGGGGTCGTAGGGGTTTAGAATTAGTCGCTAAGCCAGGATACCTAGAAAGAAAAAAAGTTGTCGTATTATAGTACAATTACACCGTGGAATCCGCAGCCTAAACACGGGTGAGAGGGAAGAAAACTTGGGTCTCGCAGTGTACAAAGGCTCCAGCTCGAGCGCGATTAAACTGTAGTTTATGGATGCACACATGCACCTTTCCATCTTATCTTAATCCGTTATTCTGTAGTGTATATTTTGCATGATGTGAATCTCACTACGGCGACGTCCTGATAAAGAGATGGACTCGTGGATTCCCGAGAGACTATACAGTACACCCTAGATTTTCTCCTCTTTTTAACTAAAACCGTTAGGACTTCTATATTGAAACAAAACTAGAATCTTCTCTTCGTCACGGACTCAATATCCCTTAGGTTGATGCATGCTTCATTTGGAAAACGGCATGCATGCCACATCAGATCACGGTATAAATAAAGTCAATTTTCAACAAAAGTATTAATTTACAAAATAATTTGGAAATAAATATTATCAACAAAAGGCGGTTATTAGCAACGGGAACGGAATTAGCAGCGGCAGTTTATGCTATGCTCTCTCCGTCTCATCTCATACAATACAAGACTCCTTAACACGTGCAAGTTTCAGTGATTAATTCCCTGCTCGCCTCCAACACTGTTCCTACTGCTACTCTGTTCTTTATAAATACCTATATATTTCTTCCTCTCTCATTATCCTGTTTCTCTCCCAACTGCGTCTCTCTTCCTGCTTTCTCGGGATCAGGTCTCTGCATTATGTGCATCTCCGAAACAGCATCGAATCTCCTGTGCGGCACCAATTTGACTTCACTCTTCTATCAAGACGACCACAATTTGTGCCCGCTCATGTATCATGATTTAACATGGGTTGGCGGTGGCGGTGGCGGTGGCGGTGGCCCAGTTGATGGCGACTCTTACGATTATGTCTCTGCTGTTGCAAACGACAAGATTACAGGAAATCTGCAAACTCAAAATCAGGACGATGAACAGGTTTTATATCTTCCATGTGCTTACACGTATAATTGTCGATGTATGATATTCCACCTTCTTTTGTCGCAATACGCAATACGTGTATTAACGTAAATACTTGTGATGATTCAGACTAACTTGGCAAATAAAATTTTGAGCTTGCGACCACTCGGTTTGAAACTCGACCTTTCACCCTCTTTATATGAATTTATGGAGAAGAACTTGCATGAGAATGAATTTCACACCGACCGTAAGTTATTGTGCCATGACGATTCTGGCAAACTGAAGGCTTCCAATTTTAGTGCGTTACTTCTCAGAATTGGATCATGGCAGGTACAGTCACAAGCTTGTCGTTTGTAATACAATGGTTTCATTTGTTATGAGTTCTTTTAATTGTTTTCCTCTTGTAGAGAGTGTCACGAAACGAAGGTGACATAGTGGCTAAGTGTTATTATTCTAAAAGGAAGTTGGTGTGGGAGATTCTGGATGGGAGGCTAAAGAGAAAGATTGAAGTTCAATGGAGTAATATAATAGCCATTCAAGCTAAAATTGAGGAGAATGGGTCAGCTACTCTGCAAATTGAGGTTTCTTCTGTTTCTCCTTTTTCCTTGCGTCTTTGCGAGCGTATACTTCTCGCTTTGAATTTAGTTGCATGTTCCATCCATTAATTTGTTGCATTTGAGTTGATGCAGTTAAATGAGAGACCTAACTTTTTCATGGAGGTTGATCCACAGCCAAGAAAGCATACCATTTGGAGTTCAACGTCAGACTTTACTGGTGGGGAAGCTTGTCATTGCAGGTTTGCATGTCATATGCTACCGTTTATTCAGATGGAAATTACTAAAGAAGCTTAATCTGATCTAATGTTCCATTCTCAGGAGGCACTGTCTGGTGTTTTCACCAGGAACACTTGAAAAACACTATCGGAAGCTTCTGCAATGTGATGATCGGTTAATGGAACTCAGCAAGAAACCTTTCCCAAATATGTCACGGTCGCCAAACTTTCCAAATGAAAGAGGACTGACAGATTCAGCATTCAACAATAATGCACGTATGCTGAACCGAGGAATGCAGTTAGCTTGCCCAACTATTACTGCACCTTTGGGACTAGGTGGACCAGGTCAGTCCTGTCATTCTCTGTTTCTTCAGTCTTTCAAGCAAATGACTTCACCGACATCAGGTGCTCACGATGCTTCTCAAGCCATATTTCCAGCTAAGATTCCAGATTATAGTAAAAGCATACCATCTATATAACATAGTTATTGATTTTGCGCCCCCAGATAGCCAAATTAGCAACAATTTATATGACAATTCCAGAGCATGGGACCAAACCATAAACTATTATGGAGATGCTTTAGCAAGTTGTCAAGCTGGAGAACTGGTAGCTGATGTTTCATCCACACAACTAAGCTCAGCTCTTTCTTATCAAAGCTTGGTTCATACAAATCCAGACTTCGCTTGGGAAATACAGTCTCAACTTGATCCTGTTTCTTGTCAAAGGTACAGCCTATCAACTTGCAGTCAGGGAGTTGCCAAAGATGAAATTTTGAATCATCACCAAAATCAGTTGGTAATTGGTCCGCATTGTGACGGAAGTTATCACCTGCCACAATCAGACCCGTGGGGTGGAACGTTTCAACTCCCTGAGGAAGATTCAAAGATCTCAATAAACCCCGTCCATTATAAGGATACAAATGGCTATGTACACGTAAATGGAGTAGGAGGACAGTTTTATCAGCAGCAAGTTGCAGCCGCAGCACCTGAAGTTGGGTTGAAAAATCCAGTGACTCATATGGCCCACAACATAAACTATGCATCTTGTGATCAATTCTATCAACAGCATGCATCACCAATGATTGTTATTCAAATACCTTCAGCAAAGTCAAGCCCATAAATGAGTGTCGAGAATCCCACATTCAAGGCAATAGCAAGAGGGTGATGCTTCGGAGAGTATAGACAACTGACACGACAATCTGAATAAAATTTGTACGTCTTTCACTGCTCCGTTTCCGTATTGTATACTTAAGTTTGTATTCTCTAGTTAGGAAAAAGAAGCATTAATCTCCACATAAGAGATGCCAAAACATTAAAACTTTATGAAGTTGACCAGAAAGCGTTGATGAAAAGTTACCTTCAACTTTATTACACTCCTATTTTACGATGATCTCAAACCATGTTGAGTTTGACCAAACAACGGTAACGATTTCGTATGCTCTTTCTAACTTTCCCATTATCCGTGGTTGCAAAAACCAATTCATATCTTAAAGATACGATGAACCGCATATATTTAACTGCCCTTGGAACTTAGTACTGCGCTGATCCGACTCCTTTGCTCTTAAATTGTATTAGTTGTAGTTCAATTCAACTTATTGTATTTACAACATCCACTCAAGTGTGCTCCTAAAGTATGCAATCTGCGCTAATGTCAGGTTTTGTACACACTATAGAATATATCAAGCTACTAACCGCATTTGCATATGATAATTTAGTCATATACACTCATTTTGCTTATAAGGAGCGAACGGAGTATTACAAGTTTTAACTTTTCATTAATGCCAAAACGTTATAGTATCTTTTTCAAATATTGCTTTTGTGTCAAACACAATCTCCCTAACTTTCTATCTCTATTTGTTTCCATGCCGAGAATTTTCTTGGCTTTACCTAAATCCTTTATTTCAAACTCCTAATTCAACTAAATCTTCAATCTGTCAATTTCTCTTCGATTCTTTGAAGCTATCAGCAAATCATCAACATATAGGAGAAGATAGATGTAAGATTCATCTTGTAGCTTGCAAAAATACACACAGTGATTGTATGTAGCGCCCCCTCATCGTAGGATACACATCGGGACGCCCGAAGGTCACTCCAACACGTATCCTACGATAAAGGTTCACTACCAGAAAATTTCGCTAAATATCCATATGACATCACAACAAATAAAATCACAATATAATAGAAATCAGTAAATCAATAATCCAAATTAATCATCTGGTACAGTCATCCAATGTCAGAATAGACAAGTCTATCAGTCTC
>JANZLD010000006.1:46076794-46087126 GCA_026413575.1 Erythroxylum carthagenense | reverse complement strand
ATGCAATAAACCTGTTCCTCTATAATTAGAGGCCAGAAACATGCTCAGTCAATGAATGCAGTGCAATCCTATCAGTCAGTCCCAATTACCATAATACCCTCGCTATCAGTAACGGGATGTTACATTGTATTTACTTCTTATGTACTTTTTTCTCATCATAAACTAGAAAAATCGTTTGTACTACTGTCTCAGAGATTGTTTCAATTTGTACAACAATTTTTCAAGCTTGCACACCATATTTTCTTTTCTAGAAAATTAAAAACCTTCGAGCTGAGTCTTATGGATTTCTTCTTCTAAGTCTCCATTTGAAAACACTATTTTTACACCTAATTAAATTAGTTCCATATCAAACTGTGCTATTAAAGTTAACAAAAATCGAATAGAGGAATGTTTTATAATTGGAGAAAAAACTTCATTATAATCAATTCCCTCTGTCTGAGCATAGCATTTGGCCACCAACCTTGCTTTATATCAAATATTATTCTTGTCAGGAAATTCTTCTTTCTTTGCATATATCCATTTGCATCCAATTGCCTTCTTTCCTTTTGGGAGACTAGCTAGCTTCCACGTTTGATTTTTATGAAGGGAATGTATTTCTTCATTCATAACTATCCTCCATTTATCTTCTTTTGAAATTCATACTGCTTTCTTATAAGTGGTAAGAATGACACCAATTTCAATTAGATATGCATAAGTTACTATATTAACATAACGAGTAGGTACTTGAATGTTCCTTTTTGGCTTTCTCAGTACAATTGATAATTGTTATTGTGGAGGTTCTTAGGTTGGAATCCCTTCTTCATCTGGCACCTCTTCTACCATAGGGGTTTTTACATCTGTTTCATCATTTACTGGGATAACAATTATTCCTTCAAACTCTACCTATTTTAGAGTACCATTTGTCTACTTAACATTTTCAGTTGTCATCTTTCTTAACAAGGTAGATTCATCAAAGGTAATATCACTGCTGAAAATTATTTTCTTTGACTCTAGGCACCAAAGACGATATCCTTTCACACCATAGGTGATCCCCATGAAAATTGCTTTCTTTGCACGAAAATCCAACTTTGACTCCTTAACATGATAGTATGTAGTAAAATCAAACAAATGTAAAAAATCATAATCTGTAGCAGGTTTTCCAAACCATTTGTACAGTTGATGGAAGGCCATTGATAAGATGGCGCACATATGTAACAACCTCAGTCCAAAATTCGCTGCCCTACCTAACATTGGACAACATACACCGAACTTTCTCCAACAATGTTCAATTCATATGTTTTGCCACCCCATTTTGTTATGGTGTATCCCTAACAGTTAATTGTTTGATAATACCTTCATCTTCGTAGACTTTTAAAAATGGATCTCTCATGTACTCCCCACTATTATTTGTACAAATATGTTTGATCTTTCTACCTGTTTGAGTTTCCATCATCTTCTTCCATTTGAGGAAAACTCCCAACACTTCATCCTTAGTCTTTATAGTATACATCCATACTCTCTGAGAAAAAACATCAAAAAATGTCATATAATAGTGTTTTCCTCCCAAAGAAGTTGTTTTAGAAGGTTCCCACACATCATGAGGGAACATAATCCAAAATACCCTTTATATCATGGATTGCAGTGTTGAATTTCACTCTTATATATTTCCCTTTGACACAATGCTCACAGAAGTCTAATTTGCAAACCCAACCTCCTTTCAACCATCCTTGATTTATTAATATCTTTAAGGATTTTTCAACTTCATAACGTACACGCCACAACCTAACTACTTCTAGCTCTTGATCATCATTAGAAGCTATTGTTGCTGTTCCAATAACTGCATTACCTTGGCAATAATACAAGTTATTGTTTCTTTGAATTCCTTTCATTATCACAAGTGCACCAGAGATTACTTTCATTACTTCATATGTTGCATTTACAGTGTAATTCTTTGATTTTAGGACTCCTATATAAATAAAATTTTTCATCAAACTTAGCACATATCTGACATCTATTAGAGTCCTAGTTGTTCCGTTGTGATTCCTCAAGCAAATTGAACCAATCTCACTTGTGATGCATGGATTGTCATTTGCTGTGTAGACAACTCCACCTTCTAGATCTTTAAAATCAGAGAATCAATCTCGATTGGGACATATATGATGGTTATAGCCTGAATCGAGCAACCATGGACTACTAGGGCTTATTGAGGATGTAACAACCAATGAAAGATCTGAGTCTACATCTTTACATTCAGCAACATTCAAAATTGCAATAGTATTTTCCTTATCAGGTTTGCTTTTATTCTTCAACTTTGGACAATCTTTTTTCTAATGCCTTTTTCCTAACAAAAGACACATTCATCTTTGTTCAATTTGAGCATCGACTTTGATCTCCCTTTCCTTCCTTTAGTCTGGCTCTGTGAACGACCTCTAACTACCAAAGCTTCTGTTGCTCCATTTGTACATTCTTCCTTTGTCTTCTTTCTCAATTCATGACTATACAAAGTAGTTGTAACTTCATTAAGAGACACATCAACTTTCCCATGAAGTAGAGTAGTTTCAAGAAACTAAAACTCCTCAGGAAGGGATCCCGACAGCATCAAAGACATATTTTCATCTTCAAATGTCACATCCAAATTCATTAGATCAGTAACTAACTGATTAAAATTGGTGATGTGATCATTTATAGTAGTATCCAGAACATAAGAGAAACGAAACAGTCTCTTCTTCATATGGAGCTTATTGACTATCACAATGTACTTTGAAATGTTTATGACCAATTCCTATTTCATCAAGCAATCCTTGAAGCCAAATTGCCTCCTTCACAATCTTTATAGTTGTCACATACTCTGCCTCTGTAGTAAACAAAGTAATTGTTGACTATAAGGTAGACCTTCAAATAATTGGTGTATTCGCAATCGTAAACACATTGCTAATAGTTGATTGACGTTTATCTAGATCATTAGCATAGTTGGAATCATAATATGCAACTAAGCAATGAACACCTTTCTCGTCCTCTCAAACATTAATCCAATATCTATGGTATTTAAAATGTATCGCATAATCCATTTCACAGCTTGTCAATGGGCCTTGGTTAGATCATTCATATATCTGTTCACGATTCCTACTGCTTGTGAAATGTCAGGTTTTGTACACACAAGAGAATACATCAAGCTACTAACCACATTTGCATATGGTACTTTAGTTATATACACTCATTTTGCATCTTTCTTTGGAGATAAGGATACACTGAGTTTTATATAAGGAGCGAACGGAGTATTAACAAGTTTTAACTTTTCATTAATGCCAAAACGTTGTAGTATCTTTTTCAAAAATTGCTTTTGAGTCAAACACAATCTCCCTAACTTTCTATCTCTATCTGTTTCCGTGCCGAGAATTTTCTTGGCTTTACCTAAATCCTTTATTTCGAACTCCTAATTCAACTAAATCTTCAATCTGTCAATTTCTCTTTGATTCTTTGAAGTTATCAGCAAATCATCAACATATAGGAGAAGATAGATGTAGGATTCATCTTGTAGCTTGCGAAAATACACACAGTGATTGTATTTACTTTTTATGTACTTTTTTTCTCATCATAAACTAGGAAAATCGTTTGTACTACTATCTCAGAGATTGTTTCAATTTGTACAATGATTTTTCAAGCTTGCACACCATATTCTCTTTTCTAGCAACTTAAAAACCTTCGAGCTGAGTCATATAGATTTCTTCTTCTAAGTCTCCATTTGAAAACACTATTTTTACATCTAATTAAATTAGTTCCATATCAAACTGTGCTATTAAAGTTAACAAAATTCAAATAGAGGAATGTTTTACAATTGGAGAAAAAACTTTATTATAATCAATTCCCTCTATCTGAGCATAGCATTTGGCCACCAACCTTGCTTTATAGCGAATATTATTCTTGTCAGGAAATTCATCTTTCTTTGCATATATCCATTTGCATCCAATTGCCTTCTTTCCTTTTGGGAGACTAGCTAGCTTCCATGTTTGATTTTTATGAAGGGAATGTATTTCTTCATTCATAACTATCCTCCACTTATCTTCTTTTGAAATTCATACTGCTTTCTTATAAGTGGTAAGAATGACACCAATTTCAATTGGAGATGCATAAGTTACTATATGAACATAACGAGTAGGTACTTGAATGTTCCTTTTTGACTTTCTCAATACAATTGATAATTGTTGTTGTGGAGGTTCTTAGGTTGGAACCCCTTCTTCATCTGGCACCTCTTCTACCATAGGGTTTTTACATCTATTTCATCATTTACTGGGGTAACAATTATTCCTTCAAACTCTACCTATTTTAGAGTACCATTTGTCTACTTAACATTTTCAGTTGTCATCTTTCTTAACATGGTAGATTTATCAAAGGTAATATCACTGCTGAAAATTATTTTCTTTAACTCTAGGCACCAAAGACGATATCCTTTCACACCATAGGTGATCCCAATGAAAATTGCTTTCTTTGCACGTAGATCCAACTTTGACTCCTTAACATGATAGTATGTAGTAAAATCAAACAAATGTAAACAATCATAATCTGTAGTAGGTTTTCCAAACCATTTGTACAGTTGATGGAAGGCTATTGATAAGATGGCACACATATGTAACAACCTCAGTCCAAAATTCTCTGCCCTACCTAACATTGGACAACATACACCGAACTTTCTCTAACAATGTCCGATGCATATGTTTTGCCACCCCATTTTGTTGTGGTGTATCCCTAACAGTTAATTGTTTGATAATACCTTCATCTTCGTAGACTTTTAAAAATGGATCACTCATGTACTTCCCACCATTATCTGTACGGATATGTTTGATCTTTCTGCCTGTTTGAGTTTCCATCATCTTCTTCCATTTGAGGAAAACTCCCAATACTTCATCCTTAGTCTTCATAGTATACATCCATACTCTCTGAGAAAAAACAACAAAAAATTTCATATAATAGTGTTTTCCTCCCAAAGAAGTTGTTTTAGAAGGTTCCCACACATTATGAGTGACCATAATCTAAAATACCCTTCATATCATGGATTGCAGTGTTGAATTTCACTCTTATATGTTTCCCTTTGACACAATGCTCACAAAAGTCTAATTTACAGACCTGACCTCCTTTCAACCATCCTTGATTTATTAATATCTTTAAAGATTTTTCACCTTCATAATGTACACGCCACAACCTAACTGCTTCTAGCTCTTGATCATCATTAGAAGCTATTGTTGCTGTTCCAATAACTGCATTACCTTGGCAATAATACAAGTTATTGTATCTTTGAATTCCTTTCATTATCACAAGTGCACCAGAGATTACTTTCATTACTCCATATGTTGCATTTACAGTGTAATTCTTTGATTTTAGGACTCCTATATAAATGAGATTTTTCGTCAAACTTAGCACGTATCTGACATCTATCAGAGTCCTAGTTGTTCCGTTGTGATTCCTCAAGCAAATTGAACCAATCTCATTTGTGATGCATGGATTGTCATTTGCTGTGTAGATAACTTCACCTTCTAGCTCTCTAAAATTAGAGAATCAATCCCGATTGGGACATATATGATGGTTATAGCCTGAATCGAGCAGCCATGGACTACCAAGGCTTATTGAGGATGTAAATGAAAGATCTGAGTCTACATCTTTACATTCAACAACATTCAAAATTGCAATAGTATTTTCCTTATCAGGTTTGCTTTTATTCTTCAACTTTGGACAATCCTTTTTCTAATGCCTTTTTCCCAACAAAAGATACATTCATCTTTGTTCAATTTGAGCATCGACTTTGATCTCCCTTTCCTTCCTTTAGTCTGGCTCTTTGAATGACCTCTAACTACCAAAGCTTCTTTTGCTCCATTTGTATATTCTTCCTTTGTCTTCTTTCTCAATTCATGACTATACAAAGTAGTTGTAACTTCATTAAGAGACACATCAACCTTCCCATGAAGTAGAGTAGTTTCAAGAAACTCAAACTCCTTAGGAAGGGATCCCAACAATATCAAAGATATATTTTCATCTTCAAATGTCACATCCAAATTCATTAAATCAGTAACTAATTGATTAAAATTGGTGATGTGATCATTTATAGTGGTACCCAGAACATAAGAGAAACGAAACAGTCTCTTTTTCATATGGAGCTTATTCTGACTGTTTTTCTTTAAGAATTTTTTCTCCAACACGTTTCACAATTTAGATGTAGAAGTTTATTTTGGGAAAGCATACTTTTGCTCTCTAGAAAGACATGATCGAATTGTACCCCATGCCAAACGGTTTATAGTATTCCAATCTTGCTCCTCAACATTATTTGGTTTATTTACTTCAATAGCAATGTCAAGACCTTGCTGAAAAAGAGTGTCTTGAACCTCACTTTGCCACATGCTGAAATGACCCGTGGCATCAAAAATCTCCACCGCAAATCTTGCTTTTGTTGCAGCAATTCCTGCTAGAATAAACGAGGTAGAAGTTGTTGGTGTGGTTATGTCTTTAATTTCTGTCATCTCTACTATAATTTCTATTTAATAGCTTTCAATGCAAAATGTCAATAGTTCAAAGAAAAATCTTTTTTGATGTGGAATATTAGACCACGTTGCAACTACATAGCATACTAAGAAAAAACCTTGACTTCGATACCAATTGTTGGGACAACTTGGGTTAATTTTCACCAATAATAACAAATTCACCTTGAGCACTGTTGCCTAAATAAATAGAGTGTGAACAATTGTACTGAAAATTCACACCAGGTAAATTCCCAAGAAAGACTAGAGGGGTCACAAACGGTTTCTCTTAAAACCTAACATCCTAGACAGAATTTTCCTAGATATATAATTTAATAATACAATAATTCACTACAACTATACTCGATAATAGCTATTAAATAGACAAATAAAAAATATCAAAATTTAACGAAGTTCAGCCAATTATGCATACTTCCTCAGACACTATTAAATTAATATTTTATTTATTTTGAAGCGAAGGATTACAATGGAAAAAAGAAGGGATGATTAACAAGATGAAAAAAAACCTCCTTTTAAAACCTAAGCAATCCCTCCTATCTTCACAATTTTCTAATATGGGATATCAAAATATGTGATAAGTCAACGTAAAGATTTGTTCCTAAAAAGATAAACACAAGAGCGTCGGACTCAAAAGGAAGAATTTCAGTAGCGTCTTTTATTTCATTAGCATGTTTTTCTTTTGCGTTTAGGTTTTATTTTATTGCCTGAGGAGACTTTGTTCTCTTTCCAGGCCCACCCTTGTAAGGGATATTGAGAGTATTCTTTTCTACCTACCTCAATAAAGCTCCAAGATATGACAGATTTAATATGTTTTTCTTTCAAAATTCTTGGAATTCTATCGAGATCCATGTTTGTGAATCTATATTGGAGTTCTTCTCTAGCTCCAAATTGCTATCTGCTTGGAACATCACTCACTTTTACTTGATTCCCAAGAAACTTAACCTAAAATTGTTAAAAGAGTTTAAGCTCATCTCTTGTTGTTTCAATTTTTACAAGATAATCTCTAAATTATTGTCTTCAATGATTAAACAGGTTCTACCTTCTTTTATCGATCATTCTTGAGCAACTTTCATTGAAGGTAGGAACATTAGTGATAACATCAAGCTTACTCAGGAATTGCTTAGGAGTTATCATTTAAAGGGCTTTGGCAACAATTCTGTAATCAAAATAGACACAAATAAGGCATTTAACATGGTTAATTGAAACTTTTTCCTTTTAAATCTTAAAGCTAATGGATTCCTAACCACTAACATCTCTTGGGTTAAACAATGTTCAACTACCACTTCATATGGAGTGCTTATAAATGGGAAAGTTGTTGAGCAATTTTGTCCTTTCCCATAAAGTTGGACAACTATTAATTATATTTTTTGATTTTTGTAAATAAATTATTAGTTACATTACGTAATTTGATCTAGATAAAGATAATAAAGTGACCTAATAAATGACCTAGATTAATGGGTTAAAGTTCAGGTGAAAAATGGATCTTAATTAGTGTGAACCATACCCGTATCGACCTTGTGATGGGGAAGCCATATATGGAATCTATATAAAGGTTAAGGTCTCCTGCAGTTGCTCATATCAATCGTAAGCATAAGGAATCTTTGACTCGTTAAGAGAGCTTACATATTGAGAAAACTATAGAAAGACCTAAACCACATATAGGTAATCACTTTTCATAAAGATCTTGAGAGATTCGTGATCGTTTGAAGCTCAAAATTGGCATCGAAATTAGAGATGAAACCAAAATCAGGTATTCTGCATTACCTCTGTTTTAATCCTTTGATGTTGAACCTTGGTACGTAATAAGGTCTATACTTTATATTACATGTGGTATCAGAGCAGTTATGTGATCGAATTGTCAAAATTGAAGGTTTTCTGGTTTTTCATCTCATATGGTTTTCCTCAATTTTTAATTCGTTTTTCAGTTTTTTTACATATATAATTACATAAAAGTGATATACATAAGGCTAGCTATAAAAAATGGGTCAAAAATGAGCTGAACAAAGCAAAAAATGACATCTCGGGATGTCAGAATTTGCCTCTGGCGTTGCAAGGGGAGATAACGATTGCACGCGCCCGACAAAGCTACAATGGCCATGGGTAGTGGCATACGATTAGCATGTGCAGTGCACGCGCCAATCACGCATCGACACGTCGCTCCAACGAGTGATGGACATGCGCGACCAGTGACCTCGCTCCTACGAGTGTGACACGCGCTCGTGCATAATCCGTCCCTACACGTGGAACACCGAATGAAGGACATGTGGTGGTGCATGCGATGCACTCGTTGTACAATAGGCACGCGTCTGTATGTGGGAAGCGCGTGATGCACACATGCCAGACGCATCTGGCGGATGTAGTGCGAACGCTACAATAATTTTTATAAAAACACACAAAAATTCTAGATTTTTTGTAAGGGTGCCTCGGGGTGTTTTGGGTCAATTTTTGAGTTCGAGAAATTTATAAAGTAAGCTTTTCTATTTTTTTGGATTTATTATATTAGTAATAAATTAAAGTTTAACTCTAGAAAAAGGAATTAAGGTATTCTGAATATGATTTCAAGTGAATTTTCATGCTTCGAACATCACATGAGGGAGATAATTCAAGTTTTTGTGTCTCAGGTCTCATGTTTAGTGTTCGAAATTACATGATAGTCGATCGAAAAAGGAATTGAGACATTCTGAAGCCATTTTTGAGTGAATTTTTGTGTAATGAACTTACCATAAAGGAGATACATGAGGTTCTTGTGTCTCGAGTGGTCGGTTCAGTGTCCGATGATGCAAGATAGTTACTCTATTGAGATTTTTCTTTTATGAAAGTCTCAAATGAAGTTTTTAGAGAATGTCTTCAGCACGAGTGTGTAACAATGAGACTGTGCATTCATTTTTTTTACATTTATTGATGTAACATTGTTACATACTATATGTCCATGAAGAATGTGAGGATAATATAAAAATGTATCCCTTGTGTTTGTGGACTTCTTGAGTGCTGATGAGAATGTAGTCACCACAGTGACCTTTTGAGTCAGTATTTTGAATTGTTCTGCTTATACGTTAGGGGATGTCTCTGGTCTCATATTTGGTTATTCTGTACATAGGTGTTGGCCTTACATGAGATTTTGAGATGTGCATAAAGGCATTGGATAGAGAAAAGTTATTACTTGAATGATCTATTCACCCACTGGTGGTAGTGTCGTGAGAGTTGATGATTTATACTCTAATCACTTTTATGTGACACTACAAGAAAAATGTTTAGCAACGGAAAAATTTCCGTCGGCAATTAGCGACAGAAATATGCTTTCCGTCGCTAAAATTGAGTGATTTAACAATGGTACTAATATGCGTCGCTAAAATTGGAGGAAATTTGTCCCGGCAAAATTTGCAACGGACATTAGCGACGGAACAATATAGCCGTCGGTGATAAATTACTGACGGAAAATATACTGTTAGAAATTCGCGACGGAAAGCATATTTCCGTCGGTAAAATTGAGTAATTTAGCGACGGTACTAATACTCGTCGCTAAATTTGGAGGGAATTCGTTGCGACAAAATTAGCGACAGAATTTAGCCGCGGTATATGTTCCGTCGCTAAAAATGGAGGAAATTTTTGGCGGAATAAAAAATTTTGAGTTTATCTATGAAAAATTCCGTTGGTAAATGAATTTAACGACGGAAATTTTCTTTCCGTCGGTAAAAAGGCAGGAATTATTGGCAGTATAATTTTTTTTGAATTTACCTACGGAAATTTCCATTGGTAATTTCGTTGGTAAATTCTTTTTAAATATAAACTCACCCGACATCTCCCTCCCACTTCTATCTTCTTTTTCCTT
>JANZLD010000006.1:46064846-46076694 GCA_026413575.1 Erythroxylum carthagenense | reverse complement strand
GTGGCTAATGAGGGTTAAATGAAATAACCCTACAGGTTAATACGCTCACATTTTATGAATGGTTTCTAGATGTTGGGCTTTGAAAACGGATCCAACATATGAGGTATTAAAAAAACAATGATGGTTAAGGAGACTTCATTGGAGTACGTTCACGTCATATGGTTTCATGGAGGGGTTGGGTTCTGGAAACGGCGCCCAACAGTTAGTGCTAATCAGACTACTCTGTAGCAGCTGGTTAAATCTCATAATGCTTAAATCCAAAAGATGACAACTGCCTCCCACTCGTGACGTCAAATGTCTTCCTTCACTGGCAACCCACCACCTCCACCCCTCCATCTTCTCCATGATATCTTCTCCCATTCCTCATCCATTGGGGACAATGCTACGTTCCAGCATAGGGGAGCTATTTTGTTTCTGCGTTTGTTTTGTACATATTTATGTCTTTGTTTGGTTATTTGCACGTTTTTTTTGTTGTTTTGTTTAGTTTGTTTGTTTATGCCTTTGTATGTTTCTTTGCAAATATTTATTTTGTTATCTTTTGCATTGTTTCGTTGTTGCTTTAATTAGTTCTTTTAGAACATTAAGGTGGCTTATTGTCGTGTTTCCTTGATGCACTCATCTTTGTCAATTACAAACTCCATAGTAATAATGGAAGCCCATTCATAACTAGGCTTAGCTCCGGGATAAATCGACCTACCCAAATTCTTTTAGTTGGCTCTTCAAGTCGAAAGGGACTAATTATCTTTCTTGGGGACACCGTTGTGTTATTATTCTGTTACTGGAGAATTGCTTGAGTGGATTAGTTCTTTCTAAGTATTTTTTGTGTTAAAATTAAAAAAAATGTGTGTGACTTGTGTGAATACCAATACTGGCTGAAGTTGGTGCAACGACACCATCTTCCCTTAAGTTCTTGAATGGTTAGAGCCGCTAGTGTTGGGAGGAATTTTTCCTTTTGGGCCGTTATAATTTCTGCAAAATCACACACCTTCGGTATACCAATTCTAGCCGGCATGAATGACACGGCATTTGTGCCCCTTAAGTGGTTTATGTATGGAACAACTAGCAATTGGAAGAGTTAAGTCCCTTTTTAGGCTGTTAAATGACTCGAAACAACTGACGGTGCTAATTGGTCTTTTGTTACCCCTTTGAGATGCAAGCTACTGGGGAAATATCCAATGTGGTACCCCTTTGAGGCGTGCATTACTGGGGAATAATAATAATTTTAATTTATAGTTTTGTCACCGAGCACTCCTTTGAGACAGAGAGGATGATGGAGAATGATCTTAATTTTTTTCAAATGTTTATTTACACTGCTTTGAGTCCCAATTGATTTGAAGAAGATAATTAATATCTATTGTAATTCAGGGTTTATTGAATCTTTGAGCTAACCTTGGTAGAGATAGTGAGTGATGAACTATTACTTAGAGTGAGTATTTGATTCAGTGAGATGCAACAAATTTGTTTTGTTTTAACTTATGATCTTACCTTGATGACATTTGAGCTAAATTTGTTCCCTTGATTTGCATATAAGTTTAAATTGCTTGAGGACAAGCAAAAGTTTAACATAGGGGAGTTTGATAAGTTGTTATTCTTAATATATTTTTAGCTCTATTTTGTCATCGTTTTTGTAGCAAATGATGTTAAATTACCTTTAGTTTTTTGTGAATCCGGTACTGCTTCTTTGATTTTGATATTTACAAGTGTTTTGGGGAGATAATGAAGCAAACTTGAGGAATACACGATCTACCCGTGTAAAAACACACAGCCCATATAAAGTTGAAGCTCAAAGTTGAAGACCCGAAAGCTACACGGTCTAATCATGTGGATTCACACGGACCGTGTATTTCGAAGTGAGTGTGCACAATCATTCCTACAAGTTACACGGTCTAACCGTGTAGATTCACACAGACTGTGTATGACGATTTTTCCTGACAGTTTTTCAGTGATGAAAGGCAATTTTTGGGAACAAAAAGGGGATCATTTTGGAGAGGATTAGAGGGGGCAAAAGAGAGTCGAAGCTGAAGAATCCAAAAGGAGGAGAAAGACAAGAATTAACGAAAAAAAAAGGAAAGCTTGAAGATTGAGAAATCAAGATTCAAGAAGCAATTGGAGTTCCTTCTCCTCCTCCTTCCACTTATTATTTATTTTAATGTTCATGCTTATAGTTTTACATTTTAGTTGAATATAGTCATGAATTTGTAAGTTCACTTATTTTAGGATGTTTGTTTCAACTTGGAATTTATGTGTTAAACCTTATGACTTTACTTTTTAATTCAATGTTAACTTTAGTAAAGTGATTTAATCTGATGTTGATTTGATCTATCTAATCTAGGGTTTTTAATTAATTAATGATAGATGTTAAACTAAGTACTGAAAAGTGATGTTTAATATCTGAACTACTATATTAGACTTTATTGAAAGAATTCTAGAAATAGAACTCTTCATTAAGAGTACTTGAGATTAACCATTGAATTCATTGGGTTGAGTTCGACTTTTAGTCTAGGAAACTAAAACTAGCTTAAAAATTGGCATCAACACGTCAATTGCTTCGAAAGAATTAATTGATAAAAATGGGTTAATGTACTTGGATCAGTATTTCAATTCATAAGGATGACATGATTTCTTTGTTAAGATGAACTTATAGAATATTGGTTCAAATTCTATTAATTGTGTATCGATATTTCCTCGTCAAAACAACTTTCATATTCAATTGTTTAGCAAATTTAGAAAGTATAAATTTGGCACTTTGACTTAGTCCTTGTGGATCGACACTTGATTACTACAACTAACCTGTATACTTGTAAAATCCCTATCATATTGCTAGTTGTCAATGTTGATATATAAATATAAATTGTTTAATTAGAGAATTAAAGATAAATTAAAGGAGTTTAATTTATCTAATTCTAAATATGATGTAAGGATATAATTTATATCTATTGTTAATATATTTAGGTACCTAATGGGTCATATATAAAGAACATGTTAAAGAAAACAAAGATATTTTAATTAAGTTAGACTTGATTGTAAAGTTTGATAAATTTTATGGTTAACTATGAGCTATTTAATAAATAAAGAATAATATGAGATGTTACATCTTATTTACATATAATTGATATTTAATAAAAATTATTTGTAATTCTAATTAAAGTTTAATTGAAATTATTATTTAATTTCAATTAAATTACTAAAATGTCAAAAATCTATTATAAATAGGCTTAAGTTTTAATGGAGCTAGCACTCATTGCTTAACTCTCTCTACAATATATTGAGAATTTTCTCAACTCATTTTACGATTACCGTTAGAGGCACATTATTTGTACGATTATAGTAGTTGAGATTAGTCTGTTTTGAAAACGGTTTGAGAGATACGATAAGGATACGATCAAGCTTTAAAATAAAGTATGAAATATGATTCTTGATTTATTATAATTTATGTATTAATCATTTTATAGAATTTAAGTGATATTAACTTTTGAAAAATTAATTTCAAAAGTTTCGTAATTATTCTACTAAGCGTGGGATAGGATCCTTGCTCCGATTTCCCAAAAAGTCCCCGTCGTCACATGCATATTTTCAAGTAAAGGATCTTTTATGACATAAAACAAAAGACACTAAGGCAGTTCAAGATTCCTAAATAGATTATGAATTTCTTCCCACTACTAAAAAGCAATACTATAAATATGTTTTCTTTCTTTTTCTAAGTTCTCTTTTTAACGTTTTAACTTGCCACTGTGGTTTTATTTGCTCCAAGCGTCTATTCGATGCTTAATCTTTTATAAAGTACAAAACGAGAAAAAAAAAGAGTTTTCTTAAAAAGAAGACAAAAAGAGGACTGTTGGATGGTTGGAACGTAGGTTGGTTTACAGGTGTGAAGTCATGGTTGGGTTCTTCGAAAATAATTGATTCAAAACCTAACAAAAGTAAAATCTACCTCACTGCCATTGTTCCTTCTTCTTTATTATGATCTTGGGCGATGCTCGTTTCGAACCTTGGCGTGTTCTACAGGTTTTGCATATTTGAAAAATGCGTCCAAAGTTTAGAGTTCTTGGCACTGTGTGGATTTTCCATTTTCAGCTTCTCAAGTTTGGAAAAAGAGATCGGATTGCTGATCTAACAATATTAGATTAAGCTGTATCAAAAATTTAGATTCAAGTTGAATGATTCATTGTTTCATACGTCTGAGTTTATGGAACAAAAAAAAGACATTAGAAAAACAAATTTAATGATCATTCAATGCTGTGAGGCTCCAGGATTTTAATAAATCATCTCATATAATATGGTTGTGGTAGTGGGTGGCATCAAGTTGCAAGAAATGATGAGCATTACATAATGACCTGCTACCTTTGATTCAAGCTTTGATTGCAATCCATTTAACTGCTTTTGTCTGTCCTGAAAAGCTCCAGTAATCATATATCTAAAGAGAAAGACAGTTTGAATCTTCAATTCCCACTCAATAGCACATCCTAAACTAATGAAACAGCGTGATGATTACTCTTATATCTGTTGCTGGTGTGGTCCAAGAGAGAATTAAATTTGTATGTCATGTGGGGATGATGAGGAATGAAGCAAGACTCCCGTGGATTAGACAAGGAAAACGGATGGAGAGAGACATTAAAAGAGTCACAATTCACGAGAAGGAATCATTTTTCGTTCATAAAGCTTCCCTGCTCCTGCTTTTGCTTCTTCTATTTCTTGGTCTGTTGTTCCTAGCAAACACATTAAACAGTAAACAGTTATGTCTTGGCTGGTCCCGGTCTGCATGTGAAAGGCTCCGGCCCCCCTGTTCTGTTGGACCTTTTCTTGCTAGGCAATTACATGCCACTGTCAAGGGACTCCAGAACTTTTGTTCAATATTATGATGTCTTATTCTGTCCAATAAATTTTATTTATTTATTTATATAGGTCCCGTATAAATTGCGCATGGATCCTACAAAATAAATAGCTGAAATTTTATAGGACAGAATAAGACAGAGTAATACTAGACAGAAGATTTTGTCTCCTGTCAAGGACATGGACGAAACTGAATTGTTTCTCTTCAAAAGCGAGAAGCCAGCACTTCCGTACCAAAGAAAATATAGGACACGGGGGAAAAATAAAAAGCAAAGTGAAGTTACCATCTAAGCCCACTTCAATTAGCAGAAAGCAACGAAGTTCGCTCTGTTTTGACCAAGTCATTCCTTGAGGAGTTTGATCCGACTGAATTATATAATATATTACTTATTATAAAACTCTTATATCAAAGAAAACCACATTTTCTTTAAAGGAGAAAGTAATTATGCAAAGATAAAGATACGAAAGGAGGGCATGCTCAAACTGACTAATGAATTAATTTAATAGAAATGTAAAAGCTGTAAATAATTGACCTTCTGCAATCAATCAACCACGCCCGTCCATAAAGATTACCTCTCACTCGAATAAAGCTGATCATTACTACTTTATGAAAAGCTCTGGTCTGGTGGGTTCACTTTGCCTCGTCTACGTTGTAATCTCAGCGGCGCATATGTGTTTTTGCTTTCATTTGACATGTGACCATTTAGGAGAAAGACCACAAACTGAATTTTAACATACTAAAAGGACAGAATCAACGAACGTCTTGTGAAGCAGATCTTGTTTATAATTTTACTTATTTTTAAAATTTTTACTTAGTCTTGAGGTTTTTTGCCCGTTAGTTCTCTTGAAAAAAGTTGTTTCATTCTCTCCTTATTAACCTTATGCCCATTCTGTACCTTCCTTAAACCCTACTCATTCTCTTCCTTCGTTAACACCCTCTAAATCCCTTACTTGAAAACCCTTTCCCAAAAACTATCTATAATTTTGGCTTTCATTATACATTAAAGTGCTTTCAATCATTCATAACATTTCTTACATCATGGCTGGCAAAATCTGCAAGATTCCTAGCTAACACTAGCAACTTCATATACATCATCCATAACACCCCTTCATACTCTCCAAACTCCTTAAACTCTCACAAAATTCTCTTGCTTGAACATTCCTCTTCCTATTTCTACTTCACCATCACTTTTACCTTTAAGATATCCAACTCTCTTACCTCATGTCTATTGATATCACTTAATCCAAGTATAAACACTTAATTCTCCACCACCGCTTCATTCTACGACTTGTTAATCTCTATAACCTAAGTACCTCAGACCGTCTCCACTGCTTAAAACAAACAAACTTCTATCCTTTGCATCTCTAATAATCTCAACTTGAAACTCATGACTATCTATTCTTCAAATGCCCAATCTCCTTCAACATCTGGAACAAATGTGTCCAAAACTGCAACATGTTTTAATCCCCTTCCATCTTGTCATAAAGGAAAAAACAAAAATTTAGAAAAACTTCAACCGGCTATCCAACCTTATCTCTAGCATTCTCTCTCATCATGGAGTCCTTACAAGTTAACTTTGTTAGATAATTTTGATTTTTCCCATAAAATTGGACAACATTTAATTACATTTTCAGTTTTTTAATAACTTATCAGTTAAGTTACGTAATTTGATCTAGATAAAGATAATAAAGTAGTCCAATAAATGATCTAAATCAATAGGTCAAAGTTTGGGTAAAAAATAGATCCCGATCAATATGGACCGGATCCATATCGAGCTTGTGATAAAAAAGCTCGATATGAAAGCTATATATAAAGGTTAAGGTTTTTTACAGTTGCTCATATCATTCGTAAGTATAAGAATTCTTTGACTCGTTAAGAGAACTTACGTTTTGAGAAAACTGTAGAAAGACGTTGATCGCGCCTCGGTGAGCGGTTCACGTGAAGATGGCGGTGGATTCGTGCTCATTTCGAGTTCGGAAAGCTCGTTTGAAGTTATGGAACTAAAATAAGGTATTTTTTACATCTCTTTGTTTATTGCCCTTTTACGTCCGATCTAGGATACGTAAATATGGTATCATTATGTGTTACACATGATATCAAAGTGATGACATAATTGGGTGGTTAAAAACGAAGATTTTTCAATTTTTTCTCTATAAGGTTTTTGAAGAGTTAACTTCTGTTTCTCGATTTTTTTTCTTACTTTTTATTGCATTAAAGTAGTATACATGTATTTAGCCTTTAGAAACAGGTTGAAAACGAACTTGAGAATGTGAAAAACTGGCCCAAAATACACAGAAAATCGTCATTTTTTGGCTAGGGGATGGAGAACATCTACGCATGTGGGTGAACAGTACCACTAATAGGGCGATACGTAGACACGCGGTCAACATGTAGGTGGATGGGAACGAGCCACTTGTTGGCACGTGCGACGCACGCTCTTGTCGATAAGCACGCATCTGGCGCATGCATACAAATTGAAGACGTGTCGCTCTGCGACGTGTGTGGCATGCGCGTCGTGCCCTCCCACGTATAGCTGACGTCATGGCAGACGTCTACGGATGATGTCAGTGCTACAATGCGCTGACGTTGTTCTGACGTCAGCGTGCTATAGTATTTGTTAAAAAATTACACATAAAAACTTTAGATTTCTCGTAAAGGTGCCTCGAGGTATTTTTTGTTAGTTTTCGGGTCTGAAAAATTGATAAAGCGAATTTTACATTTTTCTGGATTTATTACATTAATAATAAATTAAAGTTTAACTTCATAAAGGAATTAAAGCATTTTGAATCTGATTTCGAGTAAATTCTCATGCTTCAGACATCGTATCCAGGAGATACTTTAAGTTTTGTGTCTGGGGTCTCATGTTAGTGTTTAGGATCGCATGATAGTTACTTAGAAAAAGGTTTTAAGACATTCTGAAGCCATTTTTGAGTAAATTTTTTAGTAACAAATTTGTTATAAAGGAGATACATGAGGTTTTAGTGTCTCGGGTGATCAGTTCAGTATCCAGTAACACACGATAGATGCTCTACTGAGATTTTTCTTTTACAAAAGTCTCAATTGAAGTTTTCAAATAATGTCTTCAACACGAATGTGTGACAATGAGATTGTGCATTTAGGTTTTTGCATTTATTGATATTACATTGTCACATACTATATGCCCATAAAGATGTGAGGATAACATAAAGATATATCTCTTGTGTTTATAGACTTTTTAAATGTTGATGAGGATATAGTCACCACAGTGGCCTTTCGAGTCAGTATTTTGAATTGCTCTGCTTACATAGTCTTTGGTCTCATGTTTGGTTATTTTGCCCATAGGTGTTAGCATTACATGAGATTTTAAGATGTGTATAAAGGCATTGGATAGAGAAAAGATACTGCTTGAATGATCTATTCACCTACAGGTGGAAGTTTCATGAGAGTTAATAGTTTGTACTTTGATCGCTTTTATATGGAGGTATAGTTGCATATATTATGTATTCGGCTCACAAGTGTTTCATAATATGTGTGACTGGATTTTCAATAAAGATACTGTTAATGACTTTGAGTATCACTGTGATCCTACATTTGAACTGATTTAAACATTATCATTTTCCAGTCACCTTTTCTATCAATAATATCAATGTCACCATTTAAACCCTGACTGGTTTCAATACAAAGAAGTAGCCAGAGGGTGTATTGAATGCTATGGAGATATCTGAGGTTGATATGGCCAGATGGACGGATAGGCCATCTCCATTTACATCCATGAGCTCGAGAGCTCATAAAGCAGCTTATGAAGCCTAGGATCGGTCTAACAGATTATGTCTTATGATCATTAAGAGACTCATACCTGACCATCTGTTTAGTGGACTTTCGGACACAGACATAACGAGATAATTTCTTGGTAATGTCTCCCAGATGTACATAGTCTCACCTAATATTTATACAAGTTCTTTGATAAAAGAATTATTCTCCATGAGGTATACAAGAGAAAGAGGAGTAATGAAGTACATATCAAGAATGATTCATCTTTACAGTAGACTAAAGATGTTGAATATTCCTCTTCCTGATGTCTTCATAGTTCACCAGACTTTGAATACACTCCCTCCAGAGTTTAGCAATCTGATGATGACATATTATTTGACCGATAAGGAATGGGACTTCAATGCTTTGATTGCCCATTGCGTTCCTAAGAAGGAGAAACTCAAACTTGCTACTCCTACGGTCCTTGAAGCAACTAAAGGGAAAGCAAAGATAAAGCCCACTAAATTCCAAGGTAAAAAGTCTAAATCTTCTCCACATATTGATGTTGGTCAATCTAGTGTTGGTAAAGGTCCAAATGACTTAAAGAAACTAGCAATATGAGGTCTAAAAGGAAATATTGAGACCATCAGGTAACTTGTTGGCTTATTAATTTATAAATCTAATTTACAATAGTCTCATTAAGTACTTGGTGACTATATAGTGGAACATCTTATCATGGTGTTTCCATAATATAGGGGTTCATATCTAGGATAAAGCCAAATAAAGGAAAGGAGGAATTGATGGTTGACATTAATGAAGAAGTGGATGAAATATCTATAGGCGAATGTATGAGCTGAACCTTGCTGCAAGGTTCAATTTGGTTTTTACACGACACATTTTATTTATGATTTTTATATCAATTTTGGACAAAAAAGCTTAACGTTTTGTGTTTAATATTTTTGTTGTACATTTGGTGTTTAATGCAAAACATAATGGTATAACTTTCTTTTCATATGTTTGTATAGAATGTGTTCTTACCCCGAATTAGATATATGCTTCTTCGTATCTTGCTAAACAAGTCATGAAAAGAAGGACCCTGATGAATGAAAAGTCATCCATGGAGTGGCATAAAAGTTAAAGCCACATTTCCAGAGCTAGGTTTGAGAGATTGATCAAGGAAAACATTCTCTCAATTCTAGATTATGATGATCTAGGAACATATGTTGACTATTCTAAGGGTAAGTTGACTAATAAGGAAGAAGTGTTAACTCGTGTTTCTAACTTGTTGAGTCTGACACATACATATATCAAAAGACCTTATACAGTTGCATTATGCAATTCCAAAGATTCTGACATTTATTGATGATTATTCTCATTACAGTTATGTGTTCTTGCTTAAAGATTTAAGGTTGAGAACTAATTGGGAAAATCCATTCAAAGTGTTAGATCTATCATGGAGGAGAATATCATAGCAAACATGGTGTTTTAAGACTTGAAAAGGTCTATTTAATATATGGAATCAACTGGAATAATGACTTAGTTCACTATGCTAGGTAGTCTTGAGCAAAATGGTGTGTTGCTGAAAAGCATAATCTCACCTTAAAAGACTTAAAGAAGTCAATGCAGAAGACTAATCTACCTAATTATCTAGAAGTATGAAAACCCTACCTTGCACACATTTGTGTATGAGGCTGCCCTACTGAGGTAGTATAATCCTTATAAAGAAAAAAATTGCATGCTCATTCTTTTCATTTCTATTTAATAAGATATCCTGACCACTTTAAAGCTACAGATCTTACTGTAGAGAAGGAGAGACCAGAATAGTAGAATCATAAACAGCTAAGTTTCTGGAATATGATGTCTATGATGATGGTGGGCCCTTTGACCTTTCGGATGGTAGCAGGATGGATACTACAATTATTATGTACCCGTCACTTATACAATTAGATTCGGTAGATCTAGGTCTTTGTATTATGCCCATATAGGAGCAGAAACGCATACCTATACACACAGAGATTTCTGGAGGTATAATATCTAATGCAATTATGAAGATCTGCTAGAGCGAGATGACCTACTATCTCATCTGATTACATAGTCTATTAGGTGAACGGGACTGTGATATTAGACATATTACAAATCTAGTTACTTTTACAAAAGCTGTTTCTGAACCCAAATCAGAATTGTGGTGGGTTGCAATGACTGATGAGATGCAAGTTGTTAGTTATTTATAGTGAAACTGCAAAACCATCAGTTGTAAATGAAATTTTAAGACCTAAAGGATTTCAGGATAAAGTTCAATAGTTTATGGGATTACTCAGTTGCTTGATGGTTCACTCAGGGAGAAATGTTGACTTTAATGTTACTTTTTCTCTCGTATCTTCGAAGGATACATTTTGAGTTATTATGATAATTGTAGCACATGATGATATAGAGTTACATCAGATGGTTGTCAAAATCGCTTTCCTGGATAAAAACCTTTATGAAGAGATCTATATGGTATAATCTGAAGGATTTCAGGGTCCAGATGAAAATGACATGGCTTGCATGTTAAGCATATCAATATATGGTTTACATCAAACCTCCCAAAAGTGATACCTTACAGTTGATGAGGTTATGACCTCTTTCAACTTCATGAAAAATAAAGTTAAAAGGATGCTTGTATTATAAGGTTAAGGGGAGCAAAGTTATCTTCCTATTAGTACATGTGGATGATATATTGCTCACGTCAAATTGTTAGACTATGTTGTATAAGGTTAAGCAACGTTGGGTCGAGAAATTTGACATATAAAACCTTGGCATAACATCTTTTATCCTAGGTATTCAGATTCATCAGGACAGATCTTAACACTAATCATACCTCTTATAGAGTACATACATTGAGTATATGTTACAAAGGTTTAATATGATTAACTGTAAACTTATCGTAGCAACTATCTCTCATAGTGAGAGATAATCTTTAACACATTGTCCAAAGAATAAAGTAGAGAAAGAAATTAAGAGGAATGTTTCGTATTCTAGTATGGTTTATAGCCTGATATATGCTCGACTATATACTATGCTGGACATTGCATTTATTGTTTGACTGTTTGGTCAGTCAGGTGTATGTTAGTAGTGTTCCCTAGGCCAATGGATGTTTGTCATTCATGTATTAACATTATGACTTGTTAATAATATATTATGAGGTATTCCGTTTCATATATGCATGTATTTCATGTAATGTGATTTACATTCCATGAATGGTATTAGACTTATGTCATCAAGTATGTGACTTGATAGTAAAACCATAAG
>JANZLD010000006.1:45920772-45934076 GCA_026413575.1 Erythroxylum carthagenense | reverse complement strand
AGTGTATATGATGTTAAATTGGAGGTAGGAAGCATTGGAGAGGGTTTGGAGGGGTTTTGGAAACCCCCATGTCCGTTAAACAGACTTTATGCCCATTTAACGGACATTTACGGGTCAAAAAGGACCCCATGCATCGCTCATGTCCGTTTAACGGACTTTCTCGGGTGGGAAAGTGCATTTTGGCCCGACAGTGTCTGTTAAACGGACATGCGTGTCCGTTAAACGGACACTCACGGGTCAGCTTTAGTAAATCACGATTTTTGACCATTTTAGAGGCAAAATCTGACTTTGTGGTCTCATAAAAGTTGTAGATCTAGAAGTCTACTTTTAAATAGTCTAAGAACGAAATCAATCAGACATTTTTGGTGAAAGTTATGACAATCGCACCAAGACATGTTACTGCATGATTGAGGTTATGAACATGTTAGATTCTTTCGGTCATAACTCCCTCATCTGACATCTGAATGAAGTGATTCTTAAAGCGATGAATTCCTAAGACATGTATTTATCTCTCCATGAAATTTGGTAGCTTTTGGTTTTCATATGAAAAAGTTTGATCTTAAGGAAGTGAGAGGCCAGTTTAGAGAGCATGATTGAGGTATAAACATGCTTTGGAATTTTAAGTATATCTTGAGCTATATAGCTCCGATTGAGGTGATTCTTGCTTCAAAACAAAATAGAGGCTTAGAGCTATGATTTATTTGAAGAAGGAAAATTGAAATTCTTGTTGAAAGATTTCCAAATTCTATTCATGAATAGGAGAAATGAGTTTGAGTATGGTGACAAATTTTATGTGGGCATGCCATTGAACAAATTGTGAGGAAAATTACTGGGATTTTATGAGAATGAAGATGAACCGACGATGGTAAAGGTTTAAGACATCCGAAGTTGGGCTCCACAAGTGAGGTCCAACAGATGTGATATTAGAGCAAGCTCAAGTTTCATGATTTTGCAAGAGTTGGATTCCGGAAGCAAGCGGGGTCAGAATTAGATTTCAACTTCTTCATAACCTTTGTATCTCCATGTCTCTAATTTATTTTGAAACAAGAACCATCTTATATGGAATCCTATAGATCCAGATATATTCAAAATACTGAAGCATGTTCAGTAAAATATCCAATTCCCACTCTTCCTACCGATACCCCTACTTTGATTCAATCCATCTTTTTCAAATCAACACCAAAAGCTATAACCTTTCATGTAGACGTAAAAATAAAAGTGTTAGGAATCTAAAGGTTAAAGAATCACTTCATTTGGAGGTCGGATAACAAAATTAGGGTCGAAAGAATTATTTAAGGTTTGATCATCAATCATATTGAACTTGTCTCAAGACAAATGGCATAACTCTCACTAGAGATATTGGATTAAGATCATCTTATAATTATTTCAAAGATAACTTTGAGATCTACAACTTTGAAGAAGACCTTGAGGTCATATTTTATTATCTGAGGGGTCAAAACGAACCAGACAATAGGATTAGACGAAGCCAAAGGAAAAAGCTGACTAATGGAAAAGGATAGAAGAAATGGTAAAATTGCTATAACTTTCCCTAAAGATATTGGATTAAGATGTTCTTTATATGGTCCAAAAGAGAACTTCAAGATATACAACTTTCATGAATAACTTGAAGAAAAATTCTATCTTCTGAAGGGTCTAAAATGGAATAGAAGATAGGTACAAAGTAGACTAATGAAAAAGACAAAAGAAGTGAAAAAAAAAGAAGAAGTGAGAAAATTACTATAACTTTTCCTAAAGATATTGTATTAAGGTGTTCTTTATATGGTTAGAACTAGGACTTCAAGATCTACAACTTTGATGAAGACCTTGAAGACAGATTCTATCTTCTGAAGGATCTAAAATGGAACAGAAGATAGGTACAAAGCAGACTAATGAAAAAGACAGAAGAAGTGGAAAAAGATAGAAGAAGTAGTAAAATTGCTATATCTTTCTCTACAGATATCAAATTAAGGTTTTCTTTATATGGTTAGAAAGAGGACTTCAAGATCTACAACTTTCATGAAGAAATTGAAGAAAGGTTCTATTTAAAGGGTATAAAATGGAATAGAAGATAGGCACAAAACACATTAATGAAAAAGACAAAAGAAGTGGAAAAAGACAAAAGAAGTGGGACAATTGCTATAACTTTCCCTATAGATATAGGATTAAGGTATTCTTTACATGGTTCGAAAGAAGACTTCAAGATATACAAATTTTATGAAGACCTAGAAGACAGATTCTATCTTCTGAAGGGTCTAAAATGGAACAGAATATAGTTACAAAGCAGACTAATGAAAAAGACAGAAGAACTGGGAAAATTGCTATGACTTTCCGTACAGATATCAGATTAAGGTATTCTTTATATGGTTCTAAATAAGACTTCAAGATATACAACTTTTATGAAGACCTAGAAGATAGATTATATCTTCTGAAGGGTAAAAAAATGGACAGAAGGTAGATATAGACGAAAAGTAGACTAATGAAAAAAAAGACAGAAGAAGTGAAAAAATTGCTATAACTTTCGCTACAAATATCGGATTAAGATGTTCTTTATATGGGCTTAAAGAAGACGTCAAGATCTACAACTTTTATGAAGACCTCAAAGATAGATTCTATTATTTGAAGGGTTGAAAATGAAACAGAAGATAGGCTAGGTGAAAAACAAAAGAAGCAAAACATAGAAGAAGATGACGTCATCACAGAAGAAATAAAAAGGCAGAAGAAGCAAAACACAAAAGAATATGACATCTTCACAGAAAAAGTAAAACACAGAAGAAGCAAAACATAGAAGAAGATGACATCATCACAGAAAAAACACAGAAGAAGATGACGTCATCACAAAAGAAGCAAAAAGACAGAAGAAGCAAAACATAAAAGATACAAAACATAGAAGAAGCAAAAATATAGAAGATACATCTTCTTTTATAAGGACCATAACTTTCAGCCTAGAAGTCTAAAAATTTTATACTATATATTGTTAGAAAGCTAAAAGAAAGATCTACAACTTTCTTGAAGACAACTTTCTCTAATCTAGCCTAGATCGATCCAGAATTGCCCTCAAATTCAAAACACGAATTTCCATTCATCCAATATACTGCACCCAATTCTCAACTTCATGACAAATTTTGAGATTCTTAAAGATAGAATTTAAATTTGATGTCTTCCTAAGAAGTGTAGCCATATGTTTATAGTTTAATTCAAATTAAGAATCATCTCGTTTAGATAACTAGAGAAAAAGTTGTGGCTAAAAGACTGAAGCATACTCCATAAACATTTTCCAGATCCACCAAACATTTTGTTTCACAATCTTTCCTTAACTCAACTCATACTAAGATCACCTTTTCTACTTCATTTGCTCCTCATTCTTAACTCCATTTCAAATCAATATCATCCATAAAGAAAATATAGTCTATGATTAATCATGAACACCAATAATAGAACATACACATATATACATATTCCTCATCAACTTACTACACAAATTCAACTTCATTGTTGCTTCTAACTTTTACCTTAATTCTTCGCATTTCAAAATCTTTTATCCATAAAAACACCAAAGAAAGACATGAATCTATCCGCATTTCTCATTCACCACTTTACCCTTACCTATCATTTCTTGGTTCTAGAATTTTCATCATTTGTTCTTTACTCAGGACGAATCACCAAAATTTCTCGTTTACCAGTTCTAATCTTCTAATAAAAGTTCGGGGTATAAAAGATGCACATCGAAAAGAGATGGAGTATGAAGTTAGTGAGAAAGTATTTCTTAAGACGTCCCCTTGGAAGGGAGTCATGAGATTTTGTAAGAAAGGCAAGTTGAGTCTGAGATATGTGGGTCCTTATGAAATTCTTGAGAGGATTGAACCACTAGCCTGTAGGTTGGCACTGCTACTAGAATTGGCACATATACATGATGTCTTTTATGTGTCCATGTTAAGGAGATATAGATCGAATCCCTCCCACATCATTCAGATTGCTGAGGTTCAGTTGAGAGATGATCTGAGTTATAAGGAGATTCCAGTGGAAATCTTGGACACCAAGGAAAAAATCCTCAAGAACAAAATAGTTCAACTGGTCAAAATCCTGTAGAGAAACCATTCTATAGAAGAGGCCACATGGGAGTACTTCGAAACCATGAAGGAAAAGTACCCACACCTCTTCAAAGATTCAGGTACGAATTTCGAGGACGAAATTCTTTAAGGGGGAGAAATGTTGGCTCTTGAATTTTTTTATTTATTTGATTAAGAATGACTAGATTTATTTTAGAGTCTTGCTAGATTAATTTATGTTGGAATAAATTAACATGTTAATGTGAATGAGATTAGGTGACATAAGTTAAGGGAATTAAAGCGTTAAGGTGGTAACTTATGCATGAGGGGTAGTTTAGGAAGATCACTTAAGTGGGAAAGTCTTAAGGCTTTAAAGGAAGGACAATATGGACATTGTGTATTCATTAAGGGTATAAAAGGGAGAAGAAAAGGCATGTCTTGCATTGGAAGAGAGAGAAAATGAAAATTAAAAGAGAGAGGAGGGAGAGAGTGTCTTATAAGGAGAAAAAGAGAGGAAAAAAGGAGTTGAGCTAGGTTTTGATTTTTCTTAACCTTAAAGAGGGATTTTGGGGTTGAGCAAGAAGGGAAAAAGGAAGAGGAAGATTAGAGCTTCCATTAGAGCCAAGAAATCCATTGTTTGGTGGAGATTTAAGGTAAGTTAATTTTGATCTTTGGGAGTTTTGAAAGGTTTTTGGTTCAAAGAACTTAGGAAATGCATGGGTATAATTTTTCTAGGATCAATTTCATAAATATGGTTCTTTGGGTTGTCCAATTTGAATTCCTTTTGATATGGGGTTTTTGTCAATGTTAAAGAAAATCAAGGGAGGCAAGAGGAGCAAGAGTAGAGGCTTTTTGAGTAAAGATTTCAAGCAAAGAAATTAAGGTGGGTGACATTTTTATAATTGAGTTAATAAGCCATAAATGTTCTTCAAATAAATGCAATTAATTGATTTTCCAACTACCTTATAAAAGTACATTTATTGTTCTTTAAATGCTTGAGAAATTCCCACATGCTTTCTGTATGTGAATTTTATGAATGAATTTTTGAGTTGATATGAGAATGATTGCTAAATTTTTCATAATTGTCCAATATGTTGCTTTCACATGATTTGAGAAAAGATTATTATGATTGGCACAAATTTTAATTGTGGAATTGTGAAATGATGATAGAATTACATATGAATAGTTCATGCTCATGAAAGCAAAGTTTTAAAAAAATGTGCCTATTGGGCAAACTGTTTTTAGTTCATGAATTACATGTTGTGTGAGTTTGGGGTAGTCCCTCAAGAACCGTCACGTGCACATTGACTAAGAAAAGGCTTCTCCCACCTGCCCACAAGTGGCACGGGGCTCCTTCAAGTTTACATCTACACAGGACTATTATATAAAATTTTGTAATTCGTCGTGTTTTATGGATTCACCCAAACCATTATGATGTGTTTATGTGTTTACATGTGTTGACAAGTTTGCTGATTGTTTGACTTGTGTGAATGGTGAATTTGCTTAACAAGTAACAATTTTGAGAAATAAATGTTTTATGGATTTCAATAGGGTTTTGCTATGATCATGAAAGTTTCAAATAGTTTTCGCTTATTACCATTTATAAAACTGTTACCCACGAGCTTTAAGCTCACCCCCTCCCATTCCGTCCTATCTTTAAGTGAGGAGCACGAGATCGAGTGATTGAGCATAAAGGCATTACTCCAGAATTGGCTTATTTTGTATTTTAAGTTAGTTTTTGTAAAACAATGCTTTAGTCACATTTTGAGCGATTCTAGTTTTTGTAAAGCTTGTATTTTCGGATTATGATATAAGTGACTTGAAATGCCCGCTAAAACGTTGTAGAACTCTTGTCTTTCAATGTTAATGAAATACATATGCATTATGTTTTGCTCATGATTCTCCAAGTCTTTAAATTGCATCTTTAAAGTTTTTCATAGGGTAAGAATTGTGTTCTAAATTCAAGGGGTAAAGCTGTATCGATTTAGGTAAAACTAAACCAAGTTGTCTTAATGAAAGTTGTAGCTTATCCTCTTAGCTTTCAAATGCTATAAAGTTTGTAAATTTTGGGTATGGGAGTTAAGAGATATGAGCATTATAAGTGGTGATGCTGTATAGGAATTATAAACATGATAGTCATGACGAATGATGAGAGTTTGTTTTATGATGAGTCATTTGAGTTGAATTTTGGGAGTTTGATGCACTCAAATTGGTAATTGAATGTTTTGGGAGTGTTATTGCCTTGGAAGAAGTGAAATTGAGAAGATTATGAGTGAATATGATGTTAGAATGGAGGTAGGAAGCATTGGAGGTGTTTGGGAAACCCCCATGTCCATTTAACGGACTTTCTCAGGTCAAAAATGACCCCCAACCTCACCAATGTCCTTTTAACGGACATGGATGTCCATTAAATGGACCTTCTTGACCAGAAATGGCTTCCAACCCCGACAATGTCCGTTAAACGAACATGGATGTCCGTTAAACGGACATTCACGGGACAACTTCAATAAATTGCGATTTTTGACCTCTTAAATGGAAAAATCTCACTTTGTGGTCTTCATAAAAGTTATAGATCTAGAAGTCTACTTTCAAATGGTCAAGAACGAACTCAATCCGACTTTTTTAGAAAAATTTATGGCAATTGCGCCAAGAGAGGTATAGAATAATTAAGGACATAAACATGTTGGTTTCTTTTGGCCATAAATCCCTCATCCGACCTCTGAATGAAGTGATTCTTGAAGCGATAGCTTCCTAACACATGTATCTATCTCTGCATAAAAATTGTCATCTTTTGGAGTTGATTTTAAAACATTTGGATTAAAGAAAGTGAGGGGTCAGTTGGGAGACCTAATGGAGGTACGAACATACTTTGGCTTTTCAAGCACAACTTCTCCTATAGAGTTCCAATTGAGATAGTTCTTACTTCAAATTAAACTAGAGACTTAGAGCTTAAATTATTGAGGAGAAGTCAAATTATGATTTTGATGATTGACTAGTGTGGGCTCACCACCCTTGTGAGATGACGGCCAAAGAGGGTTCTTTGGAATAACCCTTCAGGTTTATAAGCTTAAGGTTTATGACTTCGAATGTTGGGCTCCGGAAATAGGGTCCAACAGAGATGATAATATATCCTTAGGTAATCTTAACACATTTGAGAAATATCAGAACTTCACTTATTGCCAATAGATCACAAGAGAATAAATTAAAGGAGCTTTAAGGGAGATGAAGAATGAAAGGGAAGTAGTACATGATGAGCTACCCATAGAGGTGTAGAAGAGCCTAGGAGAAAAGTGTCTCACTTAGTTAGCCAAACTTTTTAAAGCAATCTTCAAGCCCACCAAAATTTTGAATGAGTGGAGACTTAGTATACTAATTTCTTTATATAAGAACTAACAGGACATCCAAAGCTATAATAGTTTTAAATGCATTAAGTCATTTAATCACATATGAAGTTATAGCAGAGGGTGATTTAGAAAAGAGCGAGAAAAGGTGAACCTATTTTAGATAACCAATTTGGTTTCATACTTAGAAGGTCCACGACAAAAGCTATACACCTACTTAAATGGTTAATGGAATATTACAAGGGAAGACAATAGGACCAACACATGGTTTTCACCGACTCAAAAAAGGTTTATAATAAAGTACTTAGAGAATTCATGTAGAGGTGTTTAGAAGTCAAGGGAGTTCTTATAATCTATATATAGGTTATTGGGAATGTGTATGAAGGTGTTAAGACTAGGGTAAGGATGATAGGAGGAGATGCAAGAATTTCTCTATCAATATCAAGTTATATTAAGGATCCTCGTTAAGCCCCTTCCTGTTTGATGATAAGCTTGCCAAAAAAATCCAAGTGGATGTGCCTTAGCCTAAGTTGTTTGATGATGACATTGTTTTAGTGGATGAAATAAAAGGTGTTAATGTCAAGTTAGAACTTTAGAGGGGTACGTTAGAGTTGAAGGGCTTTAAATTAAGAAGAAATAAGATTAAGTATTTAGAGTGTAACTTTTCGGGCAATAGGGTGGCATTTGATGTGGTGATAAAGATTAGTTCGTAAGTTATACCATAAAAAGAATGTTTTAAGTACCTTGGATCCATCACCTAAAGCAATTGTGAGATAAATAAAGACATAGTTTACCGTATCAAATTAGGGTGACTTAAATGGAGGGGTTGCATTAGGAGTTTTATATGACAAGAAGATATCACTGAAACTAAAAGTTAAATTCTATCATTTGGCAATTTATTCTAGCCTTGCTCTATAGGGCAAAGTATTGACGGCGATCAAATGGGTATATAGTTATAAGTTTACAATAATAGAGATGAGGATGCTCTATTGGATGGGTAACCTTATAAGAAGAGATAAGGTTATGAGGGTGGCTAACATTGATGGTAAATTAAGGGAGACAAGAATTAGGTGGTTTGGACAAGTTAAGAGGAGACATCCCAATGCCCCAGTTAAAAGATGTGAGAAGATTGTACTTAAAGATTGTAAGAGAAAAAGAGAAAGACTTAAAAAGAACTAAAGTAAGGTGATCAAGGATATGACTATTCTAGAGCTTACTAAAGACTTGGCCCTCAATAGGAAAATTTGGTAAACTAGGATAAGAGTAAAAGATCCTACATAAAGAGGTCACTCTTTATCCACAGGTTTTTTGAACCTTTCCTTCGATCATTGTGTCTTTATTTAGCCTAAACACCTTTATCGATGATACTTCCCCTTAGTATTTTTATATAGTATTTTAAATATTTTTAATCTTTATTTTATTATTTGTTAATATTTTATTAGTATTAGTATTTAGTATTTATTTGTATTTGTATGTATATAATATTTATTTATTTATTTTATTTTTGGATTTACTTATTCTTATTTTATTCTATTGATTCTTTTTTAGTACAATTATTTGTTTATAATTTTGGCTTTCGTTTTCTTCAAATAGTTTTCAAAACCTTTTTTTGTGGGACTATCGGAAACAATGGGATTTATACTAGGATGTTATTGTTGTTGTTATTGTTGACAGGTGGCTACTGACTCTCGTTAAGAGAATTAATACATATGTAACATGATGAAGTAAATAAGATCAAAAGAGATTAAAATGTGAGATATGACCTATAGTATAATATACTACATCTACTAAAAAAGGGAAGATCCAATTTTGGCATAGCTGATAGGTTAGTTGAAGAGGCAAACAAGTATCCCTTAATAAGAAGACTTCCTCCCCCAGAAGAGATAATTGAAAAGCTTATCAATTGACATGGGAGCACGCACGTCTAGGAAGCAAAGGCCCCTAACACTGTACATTATTAGGTTCTATCCATATCTATTTTTAATTAAGTCATTTGTCATTATTCATAAGATTTAGTTTGTCAACCATTTATGCTTTTATGCTTTGTACTAGAACTATAATATTTCAAAAAAATTTATCTATTTATGTTAGGTACTCACTCTGCTAATTGGTATGATAACCAGTCCCAGCCCACTCTCACCTCCCATCCCTCAAATATCCTCTTTTTCTTAGGTAATGAATATAATTCTTTTATAAAATTATGAAAACTTTTTAACCTTTATGTTATAGGTCGAAAGGATTGAGAACTTTGACCAAATATTTACATAATCTAGTATTTAGCCATTGGAAGATTTAGGATACCTATTTTGTTGTTTAGCTTGATTACTTAATTTAATTTGATGTGCCATTGCAAATAAGCTACATATGAACTTTTTAGGATCTCATTAGTGCCATTATTAAAATGTTATGATACACAAAATCCTTTTCTATTTCCTTAGGGAGGGGGGTTACCTAATGCCTTCAACAATATAATAAATGAATTATTTTAATTAAGAGCTGTGTAAATTAAAAATCATGAAGGCTCAAAGATCTATTAAAAATTTAAAGCATGACCTTTTATATTGTTTAGGCCTCAATAATGAACAATCTATTTCATTCCAAATCCTTATAATTTGGAGCTTGCATTAGCCATTGACATTGCATAATTAATAATTTTTTTTACTTCTGTTGCAAATAAAAAATATATAAATGATTTAGTTTTTAGTACAATACAGAGAGCTTTTTGAATATGATGTATGGTGGCCTTTATTACAAATGGTCAAAATTTCAAGCTAGCATTCCAGGGCCTCATCTTACCAATTGACTTGATTGTCATACAAGTGGTGTGATGATAATTACTAATTCATATAGTAGTTTTTAAATTTGTAAAGGCTTTTTATTGGAATTTTAATTTCTTTTAGACATTTATGAATTACAAAAATTTTTAAAGTTGAAAATGAATTAGTAAGAAATGTAGTTTAATAAGATACAAAGGTAAATAAGTTAGGTTGGCTTAAGTGCAAAGCAAACTTTAGACCATCTTGTTATAGCAAAAGAAGCCCTACTAAGTTAACTAGAATCTAAGGTAAGATAATGACCAGACAAAACATGTTTTAAGATATTGGAAGCCTATTGTTCACCACAATATTCATCTCCTTCTTCAATTTTCCCCTTAGCTTCTAACACCTCTGAGTCACCTTCTTCCTTACCACATTCTATCATCCACACATACATATTGCATACTGCCTTATTATTCATAACTATATCAATACTTACTCACCAGAAACCTCACTTCTCACACATCCTAACACTCACTCGATCCCCATATATCACTCATCCTACCACCCTCACAAACCACACCTACCTCATTAGTGGCTGTATTCGACTCACCTTTTTTTTCCAGAACCTCCCCTAGCCTTTTAATCCTGCCTATCTAGCTTTATATCAACAATTTATAGCTTGTACCTATGGACTTACACTTCCCACACCGAACCTCAAATTGTTCCAATAACTCAGCTAGGAATTCTGCTTCAACCTTAACTAACCTACCTACTGCAAGCCTCATTAGCCCCCCATTCGAAAGACATGTACATAAGTTGTAGGTTATGCTAATCCAAAACAAAAATTAACATATTATCCTCCTAGTGAAACTTATAAGTATAGAATACTTTCTCCACCAATAGAATTGTTGAAGGTTGGTGTAAACAAGTGGAGAACTACAGTCTTTAGATTTTTCATTGATAAAGGATTACTTTTCAAGTAATAGGCCTTCAATAACTTGAAACAACATAGATTAGTGGATGCGTTAGTGAACAATGAAGATGTGTTTCTATTTTGATTTCTAGCTTAGGAGAAGTCAAGTTAATGTTGCAATCTGGACTTGGCATGTGCAAAATAAACCCTTGTTATTGCAAACATGGAGTTCAGGACTCAAATTATAAGACTTTAAACATTACAATATTCCCATATAGATATGCCTACATGAAGTTCCAATTGAATATTTTACCACCGAGGGGCTCAATCATCTTGCAAGTTATACAGGACCAATAACTAATCTAGGATTTGCATTCTAGTTACTTCCTTATCTGACTGCTTGAAACCATTACCTTACATTTGGTTGATTGAGGACTTAGGACTGGTAGAGGATCAATTAAGGGTTACATATGATTGAAGGCCATAGTTAGGTGAGAAATATATGTGGAGACTAATAGGGAGGGTGCTTAAAATAGGAGAACACCAAGAATTAATGGAAATGAGTAATTAGCAAAAGGAAAAACACGAAGCGACCTCAACAGAAGTTCTAGTTGTAGAAGACATAGCAGACAAAGAAAACACAATAGAAGTTTCAGCTATCGTAGACATGGTAGACAAAGCAAACAAAACTACAACTGAGGTGATCAATAAAATGGAAGACATGTAATAGAAGAAAGAACAAATTGAAAATCCATGCAGGCTTACATAGAAAAGTGCAGATAAATTGGAAAAGAACAACTAAGAAACACTTGAAAAGTAGGCTCAACAATAGATTCATAAAGACAAGGATTTTAAGACAATTGTTAAAAGAATATCAAGCAAAAAAAAGAAGCCCTCCTTAGGGAGACATGAATATCCTCATGTGGAATGTGAGAGGGGCTAATGCCCTTAGTAAAAAGCTGATGATCAAATATTCTATTTTCCAAAATAAAGTAGCCATTGCTGGAATTTTGGAAACTAGAATAAGAAAGGAGTGCTGTGAACTATTGACTTATCTTTATACCAACTGGCATATCGTCTCCAATCACACCTATCATCCAAATGGAAGAATCATTGTACTATATGATTCTAACATTTTATCTATTAATTCTTCTAAAACTAGAGATCAAATGGTGCATTTTTTAGGTCAAATGAAGTAACTTAATCAGTAGGTTTACATAACATTTGTATATGCACATAATAATGCATACTAGAAAAACTTCTTGTGGAATCAGGTAAAGGACTTAGCTACTTTAACCAACTTACCTTGGATGATTTCAGGTGATTTCAACTCCATCTTGAAAGTAAAGGAAGTAGACGGACCAAGATCAATATGTAATCCTTGCATAAAACTTGACAATTGTATAAAAGAAGATCAGCTTACTGGTTTGCCTTTGGGTGGATGTTTTTACTCATGGAACAACAAATAAAATGGTGATCGCCTAATCAATAAAAAGCTAGATAGAAGTGTTGCCAATCTATTATGGATGAATGTCGTCCCTATTTTTCCTTATACTTAAACAACATCCTATCTGACCACACCCCCGTTTTAACCAAACTTGTAACAACAAACTTCAAATTTCCATTGATGCTAGCTAGTTTTGAAGAAAGAATTTAGAAAGCGTTGAGATCAAACATTAAAGGAACCAAGTAGTATGTCTATGCAAGGAAAATGAATATATTCAAGCATGAAATGAAGTTGTTATATAAAGCCAATGTTGGCAATACATATCATCTTTTCAATACATCAAGAAATGAATTAGAATCCATTCAATATATAGTTTACACAAATCCTAGATCTCAGATTTAGCAGTTGAAAGAGAGGGAAGTCCTAAAAAGCTATACACAAGCACTTCATTATGATTACTCTCTAAAGAAGCAAAAAGCTAAGGATGATTGACTAAAGAATGGAAAAAAAACACTCAGCCTTTCACAAAGCCATAGTTTCGAGGAAAGCTAAACACTAATTCATGATATTGATTGTTTTCTAGGTAATTTTCTTTGCTCTATGCTCATTATGTAACACCCCACTCCCGAGTGACCCGAACCTAATATTATGGGTGATATTCGAGTCCGTGTCCCACGAGGGTGGAGTACTACATCAGTCGGTAAAACTCGGTATACAAGTTTTTTTTTATAACATACATTGGCCCGGTAAAAACAACGGTAAAATCAGTAAGTAATTTAAGCCCATGAGCACAAAAAC
>JANZLD010000006.1:45895132-45916309 GCA_026413575.1 Erythroxylum carthagenense | reverse complement strand
CCCAAATCAATCTATGGGGGTGAGACTGATCGATCGGCCCGTGAGATCGGACTTGGGCCCGATATATCCGACCCAACTAACTTTAAAATTTAAAATTTTTTTTGAAACTGAACTTATTCAAAGCCGGCTTAATTCCATTCGTGCATACGTTTAAAATTTGTTATATTACATATTTGAAAATTATCTATTTTAATCGGACGTTGATAGGTGATGGGGTCCACCTCCAACTTATCGCCCATTCGGATCTCAACAAAAGCATCCATTGAGCAATTCCGTGTACTCGCCAATGAGTATCCGCCAGGTCATACCAAATGACAACAGGAGGTGATGTGGCGAGGACTGATACGTCCAGATAAGAAAATAGAGGCCAGCTGGGACGTATACATCAGACGAAGTTCACAAACGACTATAAGTAATGAAGCACTCCACTCATGCAACTCGCTGTCATCATTCTCTCTCTAGCTCACCATGGTGAACAACCCTAGCTTTCTCTCTCTACTACTCCTCTCTCTCTTTGCCATATCCTCCGCCACAGTCATCTTCGAAGAGCGGTTCGATGGTATATGTTTCCCTTGATCTCATTGTGTACCAATACGCACTTTTAGTACACTGCGTCCTTTATGTTTAAGCACACTCTGGCATTTTCTTTCCTACCTGTGTAATTTCCTTGCATTTTTTGAAATTTACGTTTCTAAATGTTATTATATATTAATGTGTATAGATACGCGTGTAGCGGGGTTCTAGAATTCTCGCATTTTTGTGTGGGTTAGTTGTTGGAGTGCTGGTTTGCTAGTGTGTCTAATTTTTGGATCTGGCGGTGTTTTTAATTCTTGGTTTTGTTTAGTAGCTTTTTTGATCGTTTCTCCGTAGATCTGCCAATAGCCGGATCGCTGGAGGATGTGAATAGTCTGTGTGTAATTTTTGAAATGATGTTTGGTGCGCGGTTTAATTATATCCCTTCATTGTTTGGATGGTCACATTCTCTCTACGTGCGTGTAATTGTATTGATCCATTTGCAGTTTTTACATTGGGATTGGTAATATGATCACTGGTCACAATTGACTGTTTCCGCTTCGTTCCTCTATTGTTTTTTGTTTAGAGAATCAACAGGAGTATTTGAAGGGTAGAAGAGCGTAAATTTTTAATTTATTCACGAGTGTTACCTCCTGCTTTTTGTAATATGATCCTATTATTGCGAACATTTACTTATTTTCATTAGCAAATTCTGACTCGTTTTGGTTTCCTGTTGAAAATGTTAAGATGGATGGGAGAAAAGGTGGGTTACATCTGATTGGAAGAAAGACGATAATACCGCTGGTGAATGGAATTACACTTGTGGAAAATGGACTGGCGACCAAAATGATAGAGGTATTGTTTCTTGTTGTTAAACAATGTTTAAATATAGTTTTGAAATTAATATTGTTCTGTTTTTACCATCTTGGAACAGGTATCCAAACAAGCGAAGATTATAGGTTCTATGCTATTTCAGCTCAGTTCCCAGAGTTCAACAACAAGGAGAAGACGCTAGTCTTCCAATTCTCTGTCAAGCATGAACAGAAACTTGACTGTGGTGGCGGTTACATGAAATTGCTTAGTGGGGAAGTTGACCAAAAAAAATTTGGTGGTGATACACCCTACAGGTCGCACAACTGTATTTTTATTTTAATCTTGATTGTATTGACTTTTTCTGCATATTTTCTATCTTTTTCGAAATTACTCAAGTAATATCTCGTGATTGGATGCAGCATTATGTTTGGACCAGATATTTGCGGCTACAGCACCAAAAAGGTTCACGCAATTCTTCACTACAATGATTCAAACCACTTGATCAAGAAGGAAGTTCCTTGCGAGACTGATCAACTCAGTCATGTATACACATTTATCATTCGTCCAGATGCTACCTACAGCATCCTTATTGACAATGTCGAGAAGAAATCCGGTAGTTTGTACACTGATTGGGATCTACTGCCGCCGAAAAAGATCAAGGATCCTGAGGCCAAGAAAGTAATTACTTAGCACTGACTAAATGGTGGTTCTGTTGTACTAGTTTCTGGATTTGTATGACGGACAACTGTTTAATTTGATGCAGCCTGATGACTGGGATGACAAGGAGTATATTTCTGACCCCGAGGATAAAAAACCAGAAGTACCATCTTCTCCAGGCTTCTTCATTTGACATTCATTATTGTAAATGTGGTTTCAATGAGGTTCTTACTTTTGTTTGTGTGATATTTGAAGGGTTATGATGACATTCCAAAGGAGATTCCAGACCCTGATGCTAAGAAGGTAGGAACAAAAGATCCTATACAGTACAATAATGCGTCTTAATCAGAATACAAATAGTTTTTGATAATAAAGATGAATCCCTATTTTAGCCTGAAGACTGGGATGATGAGGAAGATGGTGAATGGACTGCTCCAACAATTGCCAACCCTGAGTACAAGGGTCCATGGAAGGCTAAGGTTAGTGAATTAGGGATTCAATTGAAAGTTGTGGTGCCAAATCAGAAGCCCATTCTTGATACTTTTAATTCTTTGTAGAAAATTAAGAACCCCAACTACCAAGGCAAATGGAAGGCACCGATGATTGATAATCCAGGTCTGTTCCAACTTTGATTTTGTTCATAACGGTTTTCCTTCATTTTGACTTTGATGTCATTCATAATTCATGATTACTCGCAGATTTCAAGGATGACCCAGACCTCTATGTGTTCCCCAATCTGAAGTATGTTGGCATTGAGTTGTGGCAGGTAGTTATGTTGCCATATATACTTGATTATTCCTATCCTGGGCTTGGGTTAGAAATATAAAGGTCAGCATTTTACAGGTGAAATCTGGGACCTTGTTTGACAATGTCTTGATTACTGACGACCCAGAGTATGCTTTGAAGTTTGCTGAAGAAACTTGGGGAAAGAATAAGGATGTATGTTACATTTGTCCATCTTTAACACAATCTTCAGGTTGGGGGCTTGATTTAATATTTGACTGAGACTGTTCAATTCTTCTGCAGGCTGAGAAGGCAGCATTCGAGGAGTCGGAAAAGAAGAGAGAGGAGGAGGTACTTTCTTGACTTTTGCCAAAACTATAGCATTTCACAAACCGTCCTGACCATAGGGATGAACATCCTTTGTCAAACTAGTTGGCAAAGGAGAAAGGAGTAGAAATATAAGGTCTAAAGTATTTGGTTCTTCTGCTTACTATGGAAGAGGAGATTAGGCTTTTGGAAACCTTTGTCTCACTTTGGCATCCAAAGGGTTTCAGATTTTTTTTTTTTTTTTGCTTCATTCAAATGATAGTTTCTCTCCATTTCAACTTCTCATCTAGTGAATTTGACTTTCAGGAATCAAAGGATGATCCTGCCGATACTGATGTGAGCCGACATAACGTTGATGGTGGTTTTATTGTTCTTGTGTCCTGTTTCATTCTTTTCTTTAATTGCAAAATTCATTTAATTTCAGGGTGAGGATGATGATGATGACGACGCCGAAGATGATGCTGAGGCGGATGATGAATCTGAGACTAAGTCATCAACAGCTGAAGACAGTATCGAAGCACATGTGAGTTTATACTTCCTTTGCTATCGAATTCTGTTAACTGAGATTTCTACTTGTCTACAGCATTATTGAATTACTTCCCTCTTTTTACAGGATGAGCTGTAGAAAGGACACGTGATGAGCCTGGGGACCACGTGTTGCCAAAGTTTTTCTTTACATTTTGATTCTTAGTGTAAGGAGTTCTCTAAGAGGGAAAAGCTGATCAGAGGGCTGCAAGCCGAAACTTCAAAGTAGTTGATTGGTTTAAACTGTCATTTTAACCGCCTGAATTTAGAATGAAAGTGGATATCATGATTTAATGTTAGATTTATTTATTCTATCATTTTAACTGCCTGAATTTATAAGAACTAAAGAGGATACCGTGGTTTGGTGTTAGATATGTGAATTATTTTCATTGGCGCAAGCGTTTGGAGATTTCAGATTTCCCGCAAGTGTAAAGAGAAAGCAAACCTTCAGCAGACTGGATAAATTGGAAAATGAAACAAAGCAGAAAGTCCATAATTGGACTTGCCGATTTTAGTAAGCAGTAGCTTATGCTTTTAGGCTGACAGCAATTTGGCTCCAGGCTATTTTGATATAATTCTGATCAAAGCCATTGCCATGTCTCAGGCAGATTAGGGCTTAAAGATGTATAAAATTGCTTTGTTTAGCAATGTTGAGAAAATATTGGATCCAGACCAGCTTCCTAGCGTATGGAATCGCCAGTTAGGCTTTTTTGTTTTTTTTTTTGTTTTTGCCATTATAATACAATCACTTTAATACAATTTTTTAACTTTTGAAAACATTTCTTAAATTCTCAAAATTTTAAAAAATCATTCTTTTGAATTTCTACTAAAAGATAGTGATAAAATATATGTAATATAAATATTTCAGGCGAACCTATTAAATGTTATTTGACATAATAATTTAACTCACTTTTTATATTCAATTTAAATTAATTAAATTTGACTCAAACTAATAATTAAAAATAGTGATTGTGTATTTCTCAAACATTATTGAAGATTATTAGAAAAATGCAGCTATTGTTCTTATGGCATTGTTTAGTGAATAGGAGTATCATTTTCATGAGAATAAGCACTATTAGTAATTATCTTTCTATTATTCAATCTAACAAAATGAATGATTGGCTCAAAAGAAATAACTAAGCAAATTGGAATTACTAATCTAAAATAAAAAAATCAAAGTAGTAAATAAGAATGAAGCAAGCAATTGATAAACAAGACTTAGACTTAAAATCCATTTAAAACCTTTTTGTGCTTGAGGTTATATTAATTCAATTATTAACCCTAATTTCTTGGACTAACATAAATTTCAAAGTTATGATATTCTTTCTAAAGACATACAAAACATATCATTAGTTGATTAATTTAAATTTCTTTTTAATCAAAACCCTTAAAAATACAACTCGTTTTTATTAAAAACCATGATAAATTTGACTTTTACGGAGAAGATTTATGTGATTATATTTCTAAGATTTCATACAATTATTATTATTCATGTCTAATCTATTTGTACAGAAGATTCCTCAATCCCTATATATGAAATCTAAAATTGAATTAAAATATTAGCATATCTCAATTTAATCACAAGAAGTAATCATTAATAATTCACAATAAAACTTGAGTCTTTCATAAAAAAAGAATCAATCTAAATACATGCCTTTTGAGTTCATCTCATCTAGATCTATCTTAATTTCATCATAGTAATATAAAGAAAACCAACAATAATTAATAAAGAATATATAAAAAATTTATTATCATGAATCCTAAAATATTGATGTCTTCACTTGAATCTTAATGGAAATCTTTTCTTTTATCTCCAAAGTTGCTTCCTTCCTCCTAAAGATACTTTAGTTTGTCTCCTTAATGTTGTGTTCAATCTAATTTCCAAAATTTCCTTTCATTTTTATAAAACCCCAAAAATTTTCAAGTTTCTTGACCAAGAAGAGTCAAACACAGACTTTCCCGCTTCCACCAGCTAAATTCTTGAGAGAGAAGCTCTAACTTCTCTATGCCCTACCTTTTTGTTTCTTTTATGTTCAAACCATCTCGACTATCATTTTTTAGTTAACAGACTTTCCCACCCTCCACCACTTGTTGGTTTCTTTCCTTCTCGGCATAAAACTAACTCCTCTTTCAACCATAATTAAGGAAGGTTGAGCCCTTAGTTCTCCCCTTAATAGATATTCTTAAAGCTAGAGTAGCCTATTTGAACAATACATTAGTGGGATAAGGGCCCCTTTCTTAAGAATAAAAGCATGGGTAGAAGCAAGATGGTAAAAGGTTGGACTAACATAGGCATTTATTATTGAAGAGGACTATCTTTTTAAATTCATATATGAAACTAGCATGGAGATGGTCTTTGAGCAAGGTCCCTAGGATAACTTTGGCTCTAATCTTCCATATCTAGAAACTGAGCATGTCCTTGACTAAGTAATGCCTCAAAGGCATGCCTTTGTGCGTTAACTTCCACAATATTCCTTTGGAATATTGTTACATAAGGACTTAGTTACCTAGCTAGCTCTTTGGGCAAGCCATTGTGCTTAGATGAAAATCCAATTGATGTTAGGAGAATAACTTTCGCTAAAATTTACATTGAAATGTAACTTAATAAAGAGCTTCCTAACTCCATGAAAATAATGCAGCTTGGTAGGGATAATGAACTTATGGACGATTTAGTTAAAAGCTTCCTAACTCTATCAGAATAATGTGACTTGGTAATGATTGTGAAGTTATGAAGATATAGTCTTACTCTCCTACCCATGTACGTCTCCCATTCAATAAAATGCAAAACTTTAGAAAGCTACAGGTAGGCTATTCAAGTTTAGTGCTGTGAAATGGAACCTAAAATGGGAAGGTGGGATTGGGCGTTTACAAAATTCAACAAAATTTCTAACCAATGTACTCAATTAACAACAATCAATATATATAAGTTTGAGGAAATTGCTTACTATAAATTAATCAATAATTTAAAAAGGATAGGGAGGAGAGAATGCAATCTAATTTATATTAGTTCGATAAATAACTTTCCTTTACATCGGCTTCTAAGACTCTTCTTGAAATTCTACTGTAATTCTTCTTTCAAGACAAATAATAACCTTTCTATAATCTTTTCAATAGAAAGTAATCATTTTTACAATCTTTTTCTAATGTAAAGAGGAGCCTCATTCTTATTTGGATCACCCTGAAGTATAATAATATATTCCCCAAGCCAAATATTACTACTCAAAGTTCCTCACTTTATCACTTGATGACTTCAAAATGGCTCATACAAAAATATGACATAATAATGATCAAATTATTGAAAAACTCTTTAAATATGTGTATATAGTTCCCAAAACCTTCTTGATACTAAATCCAATGAGAAGACACCAATTTATTGTACCCAAAATAGCAATTGAATCCAAGAACTAGTTGTTACAACAACTATATTCGATGCACTATACTGATTGACTAGTATGCGTTTATAACAACAAATTCACTATGTAACATCCTGTTTTCATACTAAGGGTAGAACCCTAGATTTCTGTAATTGAGAAAATAGCAATGAGAGATTAGAAAAATGCATTTCATGCTCCTGCATAATATAGCGCGCACACACACACACACACACACACACACACACACACACACACACACACACACACGTGAATATTGATTTTTGCATATTAAAATAATTGTATATGCATTCATTGACATTTTCAGGTATAATTGATCTATAAATGTGATTATATTGGAATTGTGAATTATGCGTTAAAAATTGATTTCGAGACTATATTTATTGACTCGAAATTTTTGGTAAAAATTTGAGAATTTTCTAGATTTTATGGGTATTTTTAGACTAAGAAAAATCCAAGTAGTAAAACAATTGATGAATAGTAGTAGAAATAAGAGTCAAATGGTAGTAGAAATTTTTATATGTGACATGAAGATTTAATGACAAGTGTCATTGAAAATTGAGAGACAATTGGAGTAGAAATTGGAGACAAATGGACTAGTTCAATAAAAGACTAAGGAGAGACCATAAGAAAGTTGTCACTTGCCACACCACTTGTTTAAATCATGATTTTTGTTTAGTGAAAGACCAAAATGATACATTCTTCTCTTATCTCCATCTTCTTCATTTTCTTCGTCTTCCTCTCCTTCTCACGAAACTCTCTTCTCTAAGCATCAAAGTTGAACCTTTCCATTACTAGGTTCTTGATATCTTTTCTTCTTGATAAAAAAACCCACCTATTCTACTTTGGCAAGATGGTGATAGTGTATGTTGGAGGCTAGGGTTATTTGATGATTTGAAGAAGCTTTGGGTAAATCAAGTAAGTAACCTATTAATCTTCATGGCTTTGATGAATAAAGCATATTTGATGATAGTTAGAGGTTAAATGTTCATAAAATGAGGATGGGTACATGTTAAAACGTAAATGAGTAATGTGGTAGATTAATGTCTTGCATTGGTGTTTCGATGGGTAATAGATTATAGAATGATATAATGTTGGATTAATTGAGTAAATGGTGTTTAAAGTGTGCTAACATTTTTCCACTGATTATATTTCTGTAATTTAGCCATAACTTGTTCTGTAAATATCCAAAAAAGATTATTTTTTATTCGAATTAAATTACAAACATATGGTTACATTTTTTATGGGACATAGAACTCAAATTCTGTCTATAAGAGTTTCAAAATTTGACTTGAAGTTGTGTACTAGGTGTAGCAAATTGATGGATGAATACATGTGTTTGTGTCCTGTTTTAAGAGTATGAAAACCATGAGTGATGAGTTGTTACGTAGATGTTATGAGTTGTGAATTAAGGGTATAAGGAAAGTGAAAGTTATGTTAACCAAGATGTTGAGTTATGCTCTTGAAATGAGATGAATTAAGGTTACAGTTGGAAGTGAAATGAAAGTGGAAATGAGGCTGAATATGTGCAAAAAGTTGATGATGAATATATATATGTATATGTTCTGTTTTTAGTATTCATGATCAATCATGGATTATAATTTATTTATGGATGATATTGAGTTAAAATGGAGTTAGAATAATGGAGAAATGATGAGTAATTGAACTAGAAATGATAGAATAAACATAAGGTGTTGAATGTAGTAGGTAAAGAGTTATAAATTCGAAAAAATATAGATGCAATTGGATATACTTTGGGGCAAGAGGCATAAATTTTTTTGTAGAACTCAAATTGAGGTCATTTAAGTATGCTATTGAAAAGGAATTTGAGTTCTACAACTTCTATAAAGACTTCGAGAAGAGATTTTAATTTCTAGAGGATCAAAAATTCAAATTTCTATAAATGACCTTTGAAAGTCTGCTCAGTGGTCATGGATGTGCACCTAACGGACATTCTCTAGCCATTTTGTCTTAATTAAGGCTTAAATAGAGCTTGAAATGAACCTAAAATGATGCTTTGATTAAGTGATTAAATGTTATGTATGAAGTGATTATTGGGGTTATAACTTAGTGAATGAATGGATGATATCGAAGTACCAAAGGCATGAGTATAATTGTAAGGCCCCAAAGTATACCCTAGTAGAAATGGTATATGTTCATGAAAGTATATGTATGATAGGTGTTAAAAATTGAGATAAGACTGAGCATATTACATGAATTTTTGTTTGATGAATTATAGTTTGTGATTGGAATTAATTCATTCCATTAAAGAATTAAGGCATTTAAATGTATATTTGGACTAAGAAAAGTATCAAATGCCAAGTGAAGTTGGTACATAAAAATTAGAATGAGTACACCTATATTTTAAATGACATTTGACATTATTGGATGGTTGACATGTGGATTGGTTTTAAAGGTGATTAGTGGCAGCATTATAATTAGGCAAATGGCATTACACGCATTAAGACATGTGGCTTGTTAATTTGAGGACACTTAGCAAAGCAAGAGCTGAATAACTCCAACTTATTTCGGCAGCCCACTCACAAATTTTTGCTCCTTTCAACTGAAACTACTCAACCCTACCAACTTCTAAAAATTTTCTTAGTTTTGGATCATTTTCACTTGCATATCTTTATGTGTGCTGATTGTTTTGAAGGGCTAGTTCAGCTGGTTCTTTGAAGTTAAAGAGGTAAGGGACTTATAAGCTTGGTATTTTGTTATAACATGTGTGGTTTGATGTTTGAAATGGATCAATTGTGTACTGAATTAGTAAAGAATTGAGCTTAGATACATGATGAAAACTGGTAAGGTAGTGTAGTTCCACTAGACAGATATCGGTATTTTAAACATATCTTACCCTGTAGGCATCCAAATTGGATGAAGTTAAATTCAAATTAAACTAGAAAGATATATCCACAACTTTCATGAAGGATTTGCATTTGATTTCTGTCATAAGTGTGTCAAAATTTGGCTTGAATGGAGTTTTTGCATTTTGTCACTATTTGTGAATAGTATGAAGTATTTTGGGGATAACTTTCAAAATACTGAACAAAATTGCACAAAATTGGTGTCTTTAATTTGACTGTGTTGAAGTATGATAATTGGGATTATTTTTACTAAACATACTTTGGTATTTTTATTTATATCTTGATCTCTAGATCTATGAAAGAGATGATTATTAATTTTTATTAAACTAGATACATAAGGCTACAAATTTTCTGAAGAGATTGAATTCTAATTCTGCCTCTAAGAATTTCAGAATTTGACTTGAAGTTGAGATAAGAATTTTGTTGAAGCTTAAGAATAGTTTGAAATCTTTTGAGTATAACTTTCAGTTTATAGAACCAAATGGAATGAACTTTGTATCATTAGAAACTTAAAACTTGGTAGAAAAACTTTCTAGAAGTAAGTGTTATCAAATTACCTCATCTTCCTGATGTGAGTATTTGAGCAAAGTGGACTTGAAAGTTGGTTGTGAGATAAATCTAGATTGAGCAATTGAGTATGGTTTCACTCGATTGAAAACGTGACAAGATTAAGGATAAGAAACCCGAAAATTTGTCATGAACATGCATCATACATATTCAATATACATGAATGTGCATGAATAAATTCATAATCATGCACAATAGTGATATATGTTTGTATTACATGTTATAGAGGAACGCACAGAGCGACTACTTCCAGATATTACAGGGACTTTAAGGCAATAAGCAATAAGGAAGCTTTAGGAAGTAATTTAGATGGTCAATTTTGCAAGTAATTCAATAAGTAATTTTTTTATAGTTTTGTTTTGACTGTTTTGATTGTTATTAATTTTGATCCACTGAATGATTTGCAAAGCTATCAGATTGATGTGTTTGAATATTTGGCATGAAACCAATGAATGATATGTGTATTGAATTTCAGACATTTCTATTTTTGAATCTGTTAAGTCCTAGTTGTGGATAAATAGGCATGCCTAGAAGCGTTTGCAGTTGCTTCTGTAACACTTCGGTGTCTAACACTTTGGTATCTTCTGTTAATGATACTTCGGTGTCTTCTGTTATTGACACTTCGATATCGAGACTTTAGTCTCTTCTAGACACTTCGGTGTCAAGACTTCAGTCTTTTCTGTGACACTTCGATGTCGAAACTTCGGTCTCTTCTGTGAATGGATTTAATAGTCATCTGATTTTGTATTCTGATATCTGTTTGATTCTAAAATGATATAAATTTTGATATGATTCTGAAGGGTTTATACCCTCTTGTGTTATGCAGTTCTATTAATTATAAAAGATGTTCTGAAATGCTTATGTCTGATTTATTGTTAAAGAAATCTTTTAATGTAGATTATTTATTACTCACTAAGCTATATGCTTAGCACAGTCGATTTGTCCCGTGTAGGTTCAAAGAGAAGGACTGGGATGAGTCAACCGCAATAGCCAATGGAGTCTGAGTCTTGTTTTGATCAAAAATGTATTTTGAGTTTATTTTAGCTTGTATATAAAGTCTATTACTCTGAATTGTTGTAAATTTTTGTAATAACTATTTTTAGGCTGGTTTTGATTTTTGGGACGAATTTTTATCAAGTCCATGTGATATAATGTATGTATGGTTTGAAACAAGTTCGTTTTAAGTTAAACGTATAATATGATGTATGCTTGTTTTGAATTACTTCCAATGGAAGACTTTGAATGCTATGCTTCTGCGAAATGTTTTGGTTTGTTTGTACTGCCTTGTGTGGCATCCACATATCCTCTCAGGGGATATTTGGGCGTTTACAATAATGTGAATGAAGAGGTTCATATGATTGTAATTATGATTCAAAGGAGTTGAGTAATATGTATTAAGTGATTAAATGTGAATAAGAATTGGGTATTATGAGAGCTTACAATGTTAAAAAAGAAATGACGAGAAATTGAGTTATGATATTAGAATAACCAAGTGTTCTGGAGGTGTAAGCCTAAGAATAACTTAGACACATATAAAGGACAAAGATTGAATGGTGAACTTAGATTGATCATATGCAAATGAAGTGCAAACCTAAGTTCAATTAGACATATATGAATTATGAAAAAAGAATGAGCAAAAGATGTGAATTTAGGTAATATGCCTAGGATTGTCATTGAGCATACATTATATACAACACACATATATATATGTATGTGATTGAGTATTCATAAGATTGTGCAATTAATAATGTATGTGCAATATGTGCTTTGCATAATGATGATATAGGATAGAACGACTACATACAGACGTTCCCTGATCATGGAAGCTAATACTAATCTGGAGCATACTGTGAATCGACCTAGATGATCTTACTTTAAATGATTGTTCTGTTTAAATTTTGTATTGAATGATTATGTGAATGTGATTATACTGATTCTAGGACATTGAACGTGTGAGGCATTTAATGCATGAATAGTATTGGAAGTACTTGTTGAATGTGAATTAGAATGACTATGTGATACTCAACTTGATTATTGAATGCTGGACCAAGTTATGAGGAAAAATGTGAATGTGCATTTCCATTTCTTCATCTTTTCCCCGAACTTTGCAAATGGTACATCCAATTTGCTCTTTTGAATTCTTTATGGGAATAATATTTTTAGTGACTAAGGTGGAGGAGGTGTATAGGGATGGTCCTCATTCTTTTCTTAATCCTTTTTCTTATTCTCTTAGTCTTTTACAAGGTGGGTTTCAGCTTGTCTTTTTGTTAGTTTTTCTAGCGCTTTCCCACTCCTAGTTATGATATCCTTAAATTGTTGTCTTGTATTTGCTTTCATCTTGCTCGAAAGACTCCCCACACTTCTTGTAGGCAATGCATTGAGTAGTTGGTCCAATTGAACCTCTAAGTTGTGACTAGAAGAAGCACGATCATTTGCCTGTTCTAGGCCTCTTCTGTATTCATAAGCTTGTCCATGATCTTATCTAATTTAAAATCCCATGAATTGGACTCATCTTGATGAAATCCTAGTAGGTTTTGCTTTCCCATTTAAGTCCTTGCATTGGTAGACCAAAAGAAATCTAGGTGGTCTGTCACCCCGAATTGTATATGTTCAAATAAGGATGATTACTTCCTTGACCATATTGTGCTTCATTGAAGTTTAATTGCTCCATAATTCTGTTTCCACTAAGAAGCAATCATATGTGATATGAGTCTCTCATCCACATAGTTCGCATCCTTGTTAAATTACTTTAAATGGAGAGAACGAGGTAGTTATTAGGTTGTTTATCCTTGGTGAGGTTGTCAATTTTAGCCTACAATGTTGTCGTTGAATCTACCACAATCATTCCTTTTGTATCTGTGAAGGTTGACTGCTATCTACTTCGTTCCGATGTCAAAAGATAACTATTGTTTACGATCTTGCTACACAAATTATGTTTCACTTGTACTGGTGGTCGTGAAATTCCTTGATGATAGGCATTGAATCCTGGGCTCGTAAAGTCCGTAAGGATCCTTTGCTCTCCTTGATGTATTTCCTCCTCCATCATTTTTCCTATCTCTTCTTGACATTTAAGTTTTTGGATTTTTAATTTTTACTTTGTGATGTCCAAATTGATGTGCCTTCTACTTTACGCCAAAACTTTCTTTTTTAATTTTCTTTTAATTTTTTATGATTGGACACCACAATCACAAGAAAGGGAAATAATTCCTTAAAATAAAGGAATTCAAAAAGCCTTAAACTAATTCCCCAAAAATAGTAGCAAAAACTTATTAAGTAAGTTTTACTGCTATAAAACCCTCAATAATTCGCAAGTGCACGGGTCTTAAAGCATAGTAATTGAGGTGTCAGTACCTTAAGGAATTAGTGAACTAATTGAATCCTAATGTTATATAAGATTACAACAAATGTGATAAAACGAAAATAAAAACTAAAAAAAACAAATTAAACAATTGATTATGAATTGATTCAAATTGAAGTTTTAAAATTAACACAAGAAAATCAAAATAGAGCACAACCACTTAACAATCAACAAATTGCACAAGACAAGATTAATCAATTATTTGAAGAGGGGATTCATTCTATCGTCAATTGCTAACTTAATTATTTTTCAGTTAATTAGTATTAGTCCTAGAATTTTGAAAGGTTGATTATTCTCTTGAGAGACCTAATCATTAAACCCTAAATCATAATCCCTAATTGAATCCAAAATTTTGATTTTGCAATTTCTCAATTAACTAGACGACCTACATTTTAATTAGTTCTAAAACAATCTAATAGATAAGTGGGACCTCACACAAGATCTCTCTTCGTGTAATTACCGATTTGATGCTTATGTGATCTATTAGGTTGTTAATTCTCATTACCCAACCTAATCATGCTACTATCGGTTCAATCTCTCAATATGTTATTAAAGTATGCAAAAATGATAAACAATTACAATACCTAAACACATTAACATCAAAAGCATTCAAATCACAATTGATTCAAGAATCAATCCCAACTAAGTTTAGAACATCTTTAAACAATTTTTCATCATCCCCTTATTCATCTTATACATCAAATGAAATAAACACAAAGAAGAATTAAGAAAATCAACTTGGAAGGATGGCTGGAGTGGCTGGCAGCTCTTCTTCTTCTTCTCTCCTCTTCTCTCTTCCTTGGCTTCTTTCTCTAATTGGTAAGATGGAGGCTTAACTGACTAGGGTCATCTTATTTCCTTTTATAGTTCTTTTGTCTTTTTAAGGTAAAACCTAGGTTTTACCCAGGATAAAAAGTCTAAAACAACCCTTCAAAAATGAAAAATGAAGCAAATCCCTACGTCTGTCTGGTGCCTATCATGTTTGTGACCCTTGAAAATGAGCTTTTTTTTAATGATCGTGACCTTTGAAAATGGCTTATTTCATAATCGTGGCTAATTCAATCACGATCGTGACCCTTAACTAGATCACTTCTGTTACAATCATGACAGGGAAGTCACGATTGTGGCTTGGCTCTTTTTCCAAACTTTCTCCAACTTTACTCGATCTTCTTCATCTAATTTCACACACTGACAAACACATCAAAATACCTCAAGTGCATAAAATTAAAGCCCAATAACATGCTCTAAACCACATAATACTTAAAAACATAAACACTTCATCATATTACACAATTCTAATCCTAAATATGCACAATTCATCTAATCAACCCCTAAAAGCACACTAAAACATGATATAACTTACAACTATCATGTTGAACGCTAAGTTAATAGATTGCCCACCTATTAGTCCTAAGATATTGAGTGAAGAATTGATAGATGAAACTTGATATTGGAACTAAACAATCAATTACCTTAAGAATGAATTAGAAATATAAGTTCTAAGGATTGCTTAATTCGTAACTTTGAACGGTTGGTAATTGTTAGTTTGCGAATGTGAGAACTATTAAATTAATAGTTGCTAATTTGATTGAAGAGAGAATAATGCTGCAGATTGTATTAATGGGACGTTTAAGAATTTAGGTTTGAATTTATATCGTAATGCAAACCCTAGGTTTTCTTTAGAAGGTTTATATCAATTCTGTACAATTCATTCTTTTTGTTTGATTTCATAATTTCACAACCTCTATACCTTCTTGAATTCGATTTTTTAATTTCTTATTTTGAATCAATTTATTACAATTAACAACTTACTTGTGAGATGACCTTAGGGCATCCACCATATACTACAGTAACCTTGTATACTTACAGGTGACCTGTTTAGTTACTGTTAAGTAGAGCACAACAAATGACTACCTTTACTGGAAAGTAAGAATGAAAATTTTATTTATGGCTAAAAAGGTCATTTTATGAAAATTGTCTCAAGTAATCCATACATTGCTTCTAAAGTTATAGATGATAGAAAAGTTTCTAAAGTTGAAAGATAAATGGAATCCCCAAGACAAAATATTAATCTCCTTAAATAGTAAAATTATCCATATTTTCTTTTGTGCTTTGGGAAGAAATGAGTTCAATAGAGTATCTAAATGTGAAACACCTCATGGAATTTGGCATACACTAGAAGTTACTCATGAAGGAACAAAATAAATCAAAGTTAGCATGCTAACTTACCAATATGAATTGTTCCAAATGAAACATGGTGAAAACATTTTTAGCATGTATTCTAGATTTGTTGATAATATCAATGCTCTCAAAGGTCTTGGAAAATCTTAAATTAATGTTAAATTAGTGAGAAAGTTGCTTAGATCACTACTATAAACATAGGAAGCTAAAGTGATGACTATACAAGAAGCTAAAAACCTAACAACTCTATTATTAGAAGTTATTGTTTCTTTTCTTATGTATGACATAAGGCTTCAAGAGATGTAAGAATAAGTGATAGTTCTGAAGAAAATGAATTTAGCATTCAAAGACTCAAAGGAAGAATCAAGTGATGAGGAAGAGATGTCATCTAATGAAAGTGATGAAGAAGAAATTACTTTGATCACTAGAAAATTCAAGAAATCGTTAAAGAAGAACTCCTTAACAAGAAAGGACTACAAAGGTGGTAAGATGTATTCAAAATGTAATTCAAATAATACTATTTACTTTGAATTTAGGAAACCCAGATATATGAAGTCTTAATTCCCTCTTAAAGGAATTGGAAATTATGAAAGAAATGACAAGAAGGAGGAGAGGGAAAAAAGTAAAAAAAAAGGCACTCGAAGCCTCCATTTGGGATGACATAAGTGACTCCAAAAGTGAACATTCAGAAGGAGAAGTAGCTAATTATGTTTCACATAAAATGAAGATACTCTCTAGCTTTAAATCATATGATAATGATAATAGTAGTATGGACTTGACATATGATGAAATCGTTGAGAGTTTTGAAATTATGAGCATGAGAAAGGAAAATTTATGTTCTAAACTCACAGAAGTTGAAAAGAATCTAAATGCATAATGAGCAAAAATGAAAAGATAAAGAGTGCAATGTATAGCATCAAAGCTTCGAAAGGTGTTTCCATAATGGATAATCATTGTCTAAGTTCACTAAAGTGAGAAACTAGAGAAAAAAATTTAGAAGCTTAAAAGAGTTCAAATAATAAGCATGGAATTGGATATAGTCATGAGAATGCTTCCAACATCAAAAACACTTTTGTGAAAGGAAAGCATTTACATAATGTAGAACCAATGCCTAGGATGATAAACGAACATAGAGAAATCCACATCTAAATTCAAATACAACACATAATGTTAAGAGCAAACCATATGCTTTCATGTATCATTTACGATCTAGATCGAGAATTCATCATTCATACCACATTATGCCTTATAGCATGCATAATTTTGTGAATTATGTTCACTCAAGCATAATTATAATGGAAGAAACACCTCAGACATATAAGTATGCTAGCACTTTTCAGTAACCAAAGAGAGCATTCAAATCACTACATAAAGATGAATTTTCTAGGAGTCATATACACATAGAAGAATAAGAAATGCATTCATACATCAAAGTTATAACGGTAATTGTTATACTATCAAATCATATGACATGGTATGTTACTTTTATGGTAAATATAGATGCATTGACAAAATTTTCTTCTAAAAAAAGGGGGTACTGAATAAATCCTCAATTAAGTGATTTGAAAAGAAGAAAAAATAACAACCAAGGACCCAAGCTCATTTGGGTACTTAAAACACACTAATAGGGTTAATTTGTAGGTCTTTAAGAAAAAGAGAAATAAATGGTACACAGATAGTGTGTTCTCGAGGTGTACAGCTAGAGATGCATCCCAATTTTCAACTTTTAGACACAATGATGGAGGATTCATCCCTTTTAGAGATAATAGTAAGGGTAAGATAATTGGTATGAATAAAGTTAGTAAGAAAGATCACATAATCATTGATAATGTACTTTTAGTTGATGGATTAAAGCATAGCTTGTTAAATGTCAACCAACTACGTGACAAAGGCTACAAAGTATTCTCGAAGGGAGAACATTCTTTTAATCTAGAGTACTTGACAATACTACTACATTTATAGGAAAAAGAGAAGGAAACATATATACAATTAATCTTAATGATTTCTCTAATGAAGATGTGAAGTGTCTAATGTCTATTAACAAAGATGTATAGATTTGGCATAGGAGAATTGAACATGTAAGCATAGACTTCATTTCTATCCATAACTCCAAAGAACTTGTAAAACGAGACTTGTGGATCTTATCAAATGAAAAAAAAACAAAAGTTCATTTAAAAGTAAAAATTCGTAACTTCCATTATACTTTTACAATTGCTTCATATAAATTTGTTTGGCTTAACTAAGGTTGATAATTAAGTGATAAATTGTATGATTTCGTTATAATTGATGATTTTAGTAGATTTACTTGGTTCTTACTCTTAGAAAATAAGTATGAATGCTATGGAGCATATGTTAAATTTTTCAAAAGGGTATAAAATGAAAAAGAATTTTTTATTTCTTCTACTAGGAGTGACTACGGTAAGGAATTTAAAAATGAAAGATTTGAAACCTTTTTTAAGGATAACGGTATCTTTCATAATTTTTCTTCACCAAGAACCTCGAAAAAGATGGAGCTATTAAAAGGAAAAATAGGACCTTACAAGAAATGACTAAAACCATGATCAATGAATATGATATTTGTTAAGCAAGTTTTACATATAATAAAACTCTCATTATGTATTGAAAGGTATTGATCCTACAAGGAACTAGCTAAAACGAATTGAAGCTAACTTTGTCTAGAGCAATGGAATATGATATGAGTGAAAATAATAATAGAAATAAAAGCAATTAAATAAAATCAAACAAATAACAAATAATAAGTGAGTTGTCAATTTTTTCTCTACCGTATATAATACACATCTTATTACAACTAAAAAATTTAATTAATAGGTATGTTAAAATATATTTCATATTTGAATATTTGAAAATAATAAATAAATAAATATCTTAGTATTTGAGTACTAAATTCATAAAAAACATAGAAATAACGATATCCAAGCCTCAAATATGGAAAGGAGCAGCTTTTGTAGTTGAAGAAGCTATGATATCATAGTTGTTTTAGCACCAAAAGAGAAAGTTATTTTTACACCAAATATATATAACAGATCTGATGTACAAAGCCAGAGATATAAGGGGACCAATTAAGGACGAATATGGAAGATTGAGATTTTGATGTTGATGTTGATTCAGCATGTTATGATTTAGATGAACTTAGGAGAGAGTGCAGCAATTTAGAGAAAGAAAAGAGGAAGAAGATGTGTGCTTGGTGGTTACATGTGGAGAGAAGCATTCCAAATCAAAAAGACAAAATAAAGAAGCATTTCAAATCATACCATAAACTTGATTTGATCATATACACTTATAGGATAGTGACAGACACCCTAGGCATCGCTATACATATGTTTGAAACAAAACGGGACGTGGCTCAAATGGTAGAGTGCTCCCTTTGTTTCTATTTATGTTTATAGTTTTTTTTTATTTTTGTTCCAAATTCAATTAATTAATTCATATATTAATTAAAAATTAAAAACTAAACAAAATTTTTAATTTGAAAAAAGCTAAAAGCAAGAAACAAAAACTAAAAATAATAACCTTTTGGATTATGGCTTTTTTTTATATTTGGAATTTAAAATTTTAAACTCAGAGCAATTCCTTCTTACTTTTCCTAATTTCTAGAAGATACACGACGTTAGGCTAAATTCAGTTTGACACAAACTAGTACAAAGTTGGTAGGCTGAACACCTACACGCTCTGTGTTTCCACTACATGTGTCCTTATTCATAGTTTCCCAAGGTGGATTGGTGCAGCAAACTACCCACCAAATTTCCCCTTTTCTGCTTGTTTCTCATTACATGTTTTCACCTGTGTTTCTCCACTGTTGCGTTTCTGTTATTAATTTATATCCCTTACAATGGCTGTCAAGTTGTCGATTTGGTCGAAAGAGGCTGCCGTCAACTTCGCTATGATTATACTCATCATTGCCAGTCTGTTGTTCCACAGGGGTAAGTATAAACATTTCACTTCTTCCTCATTCACTTTTCTTTTCTCGACCAGTTGATTCGTAGGATACTCCATTGTGACCAGGACATGCACAGGATGCTCCGGTTGAAACGGTCGAGAAGGCATTGATTTGTTTCAACGATAAGGTTGTGTCCTGAGCTATACTCTTGTTTGTGATCTACTCCTAATTATTAATCATTTAGGTCTTACTCTATAAATTGTGCAAATATCTGCATCTATGACAGATTTATGCTGAATGCAATGAGGCATATAGGCTAACGATGAGTGGGAACATCGACATCCCTCCTGAAGCAACCGACCTGTTCTGTGATGGACCTTGCCAAGGTGAAACTCAGGCAGTGCTTCATTGCATAGATAACATATTCTCAGGTTTCTTGTTCTACAACAAAGCCAGTGTCAGAGATGTAAGACATGCCCTTAACGCTGGCTGTAGTTATACCAGCCAAAGAGGTACAAATCCCATTATTTTGACTGTCCAGAATGATGTCTCGCAAGATTAAATTTGCTAGCTAGGGACGAGAATAAAATAGCAAAATATTTACGTGTTTTGCGTTTTACAGGGAACTTTGATGTGCCAAACTACATTGGAAATGGAAGCAGTGTAATCGGATCTTTCAACCTACTTGGACTCGGCATTCTTCCACCGATAATCGGATTGCTCATGTTTATGTTCTTGTTCCAATTGCTCTAATTCTGAACTGCAAGATTCCCTAGTTGGTAGATTATCACACACGAATTGAACTAGCTTGCGTACAATCTCCATGTCATGGTCTAGTTATTTAGCAGCATAGCAAGTTGACGATTACCATTTTTATGGAACATATTCTTGAAACGGATTTAAGATTAATCCTTAGTTTTTTTATGCAACTTCATTTTAAGCAGTTATGTACGTAGTATATATATGATTTAACAACTAAGAGACACTTTTAAGCAACGAAAATTATGGAACTAGCTTTTAATTGACTTCTAATTTCCGACTTCTAATTTCCTTTACGGACTGTTTGTAAACTTTCGAATTGAATTCAATTACATTAATAAAGTTGAGATTGAACTCAATTTACACTATTTGGAATCAATATAGTAATATTAGAATTGAATTCAATCACACTGTTTGAAACAAATATAATAATATTATAATTGAATTCAATTACACTAAATTCAATTACACTGTTTGGAACAAATCTATTAAAATTAGAATTGAATTCAATTATTTCATATGACACATTAACCCCTGACTAAAAAATAATATTATCCAAAATAAAAATCATTATAAAATTAGTGATCTTTATTTTTT
>JANZLD010000006.1:45876503-45893444 GCA_026413575.1 Erythroxylum carthagenense | reverse complement strand
ATCAATATATAAGGCAACGGTTTAAAAAGAGATTACTTACTTCGTGTATTTGGCCTTGGGAGAAAAACGGTTGGATCAGCAGACTCTGCTCCTTAGCCGGTGGAATTCTAAACAAACATCAAGTATGTATGTTTGTTTTTCATGCATATGATAGATCCTATACTGTTCATAGTTTCCTAACATTTGCATCAACAAGCAAATTAATATCTTAGCGCTCGAGTACTAAAATCATTAGAAACATAAAAGTAACCAAGTCCAAGCTTCGAATATGGAAAGAAAGAGCAGCTGCTGCAGTAGAAGAAGTTATATATGCTAGCATAGTTGTTTCTGGTGATTTATGTCCTACAAAGTTTAGTTGTAGTTAAGTAACAATTATTTAAAGATATTTTTATTTTATATATATTTATATGCATGTGATAAAGTTCATGGGATAATTATACATTGCAAATGAAATTATAATGAGATTATAATTATGACATTCGTATTCCATTTATGTATTATCCCTAAATTATTTCTAGTCATTGCTTTGTTAATAAGACTGAATATTAATATAACTTAAAAAAACTAGCACATACTTTGTTTTTTCTTATAAAAGAAATAATTGATCTCATAGTTTAAAGTATGGAAATACTTATAACTTGTTACAATGAGAATTTTCATATATATACAAGTAATGTTTCAAATTTATCTCTCTAACAACTTCATTGAACTGACCCAATATGATAAATTCATTTGGAACATTACTTGTATGTCTATGGAAATTTTCATTATGATGATTGTATACATAATCCTTTGACTTGAGGCCTTCAAAGTTATCTTATATAGAAATTGTTATGTTTTGATATTACTTATGATCTATTTTAATCATAGGCTATTCAATCAGTAATTACTGGATGTAGAATGAATAATATAGAAGTAGTTATGGATCAAAATAAAATTCATCATCCTAAAGTGATTAAGGATAATATTTAGTTGTTTTCGATTGGTATTGATTCGAGAAATCCTTAATTAAAGTGAAATGACGCTTTTGTAAATAGTTTGCAAATGTCATTAATTATAACAAGTCGAGAGAACTTTTTAAATTTTACATAAAATGTTAAGCAAAAAGTGCTAATTTTACTAGAGCTTAAGCCTATTTATAATAGATTTTATAAATTTTAGTATTTTAATTTAATTTTAATTTCAATTTCAATTAAACTTTAATTAGATTTATAAATAATTCTAATTAAATACCAATTATGACCAAACCTGGTCCAATATCTCATATTGATCTTTATTTATTAAATATCTCATATTTAATCATAAAGTTTCTCAAATTTTATAATCAATCCCAACTTGATTAAAATAACTTTGCTCTCTACAATCCATTATATATGTGAAAATCATTAGATTCCCAAATATATTAGCAATGATAATATGTTATAATTCTAATTCATAATTAGAATTAGATAAATTAAAACTTCTTTTAATTTATCTTTAATTTTTATTTTTCAATTTATAATCATAGATCAAGATTGACATTTTTTATAGCAGCGCATCATGACTATCTAAATATTTAGAAATATCAAAGTAGTTTTGACTAATATTTCAATACACGATTTTTCTATATAATTCAATTATTTCATCGTATAATATTCTAATTAGACATAGCATAAAATTAATGTCTACTTTTTTTAGTTGAATTATATCTGTTCTCTGTCATTAGTTATCAATTCAATTAATGACTTTTGTTAACTATTTATAAAGTGTCATCACCTTGATCAAGAATTTCTCAATTCAATACTAATCAAAAATAATGAAGCATTCTTCTTAATGATGAATCATATCTTGATCTCACAATTACTTTCATATAGTTTACGCTATATCCAATGACTACCAATTGAATAGCTCATAATTAAATAATTCATAAGTAATATCAAAATATAGCAATTCCTATATAAAATAACTTTGAAGACCTCAAGTCAAATGATCACTTATACAATCATCACCATGAGAATTTCATAGACATACAAGTAATTTTTCGATAAGATTTATAATACTGAGTTAATTTAGTGAACTTATTCTATAACAATTAGCCACAATTTTTTTATGTATATCTATAATTTAGCCTATGAAATCGATCACTTCGAAAAACAAAACATTTGCTAATCTTTTACATTCTATTAATGTCTAGTCTTAATAGAATAATAACTAAGAACAATTTAGGGATGATAGATAAATACAATGTGAATCTCATAATTATAATCTCATTATAATTTCATTTACAATGTATAATTATCTCATAGACATTATCACATACATCGAAACATGTATAGGATAAAAAATGTTTTCAAGTATTTTGTCATTAAATTACAATAAAAGCGATTGGTAACAGGGTATAAACTAACAATTTTCACTTACTTGAAACCTCTTAATTTAAGAGCTCTCTAAAGTGTAATGAACTTTTCAGAAAATTTTATTTAATATTAAGTATTTATTGCAAACGAATGATTTTACATGCCAATCTATTTTCAAATTGAAAGGTATCATGTTTCTAAGTTCGCTTTAAGAGCCATATGACTCGTAAAAAAAGATAGATTAAGATTTTTCTCATTAGTATCGTGAAACTAATAGATCTTGATAAATAAAGTGAAATATACACACTCACTAACATTTATACATTAAACAATTCGTAGCTTTAAAAGGTTTTCCTAGTTTATCTACTTGTGTTCATGATATCAATTAAACCGAGATATATAAATACATAATATACAATAACTATAAAGTTCAAGGGCATAATTTCTTCATGCTTAAAGGAGGACAATGTTAGAGATGAGATGACAAAGTAGTTTGTAAATTGATAGGAAAAAGAAAACGATTAACACGAAAGTTCCCCTTAAGAGTTTTGACATTTAACATTAAGATGGTGTCTGACTCAGTTTGCATGAATATCGAATTACATGCGAGGACAAACCATCCAAACTATTTAGATTTTAGACGACCAAATGAACTCAAACTGCTATAAAAATTAATCTTAAATTAAGTCTCAAACCGTGCAGAACCTAAGCAACCAATGAGCATGTTGTTATATTAGTATTTGTTTGGATTGACATGCAGACTCCCAATATGGATTTCATGTTCGCTGAAGTTTCGCCAAGTGGTCCAAATTCCCGTAGGGTTTCCCAAATCTTCGATTACCCGTGTATATAATTTGTTTATCACACCTTATTTTTAATTACAGACCTTGAAGCAGATGATTTTCAAAGTTCCAAATTCAATAATTAAACTTTATTTTTTGATCTTATGTCATTTTAAAGTTGGCAAATCTTTCTCCAGGAATTCTTAGAAATAAATTTTTTGTTTTATTATAATTTCTAAATTAAACATTCAATTATATTAATCCCATAAAAAAGAATTTTTTAAATTCATTGTCCTGAATGTTATAGTTGAAAATTTGCCTATACCTTTTTTAAGATAAAAATACAGTACTCTTAAGTACATGATGAATCTAGTACAGTATTCCAAAATGTCGATGCAGAAGCGAGTGATGGAAAATCTGAAAATCTTGTAAATGCCTCAACCAGGAATACAGGTAAAGCTAGCATTGAACATACTGAAGATGGCCAGGAGGAGGAGGCTTTTCAACAAGAACTTCCTGATGAAATTCTTAAGTCGAATTATCAATTTACTCCAGCATCTAGTAGGAGAGCAGGTAGGAAAAGCTAGAAATATGAATCAAACCACGAGCATCATTACAATGGTAGAATTTTAATTGTTAATAACACAGAGAAATTGCAGGATTCAGTGAGCAGAACTTCATATTAGTTTATTCATCTCAGGTGCAAACTCTACGAGAAAAGGAATGAGACGGAAATCACAATCATCTATATAGCTAACTTCGAAATTCAAAGAGCCAAGTTATGGGAGGAACTACTCTCTATTCATTCTTTTATAAATTTACCTTGGCTTGTTACAAGAGGCGAGAACTGCATACATCTTGTTGAAGCAAAGGGAGGCAGAATCAACACTTCAAATCTTGGCAAAGAATTGGACGGTACTATTACCAAATTACAAATGACTGACCTCAGATTTTCTATTTGTTTCTTCACCTAGAATTATAAGTGGCATGGAAGCTATCTTATCAGGAAGAAATTGGATAGAATATTGGCTAACAAACTATGGATGAGCATTTCCCAATACATATGCTCACTTTGGTGCCCCTCTATATTCCAATCACTCTACTATGGAGGTACTTAATCTCAATTCGCCAGCTTCTTACAATTCTCCTTTCAAATTTTTTAACATTCTAACAAGCAGGGATGGTTTTATGGAGTTAGTACAAGAGGTTTCAAATGTCAGAATTGCAACTTTTAAAGCTTTTCAACTGATGAGGAAGCGCCATTTACATAGAAACAAACTAAAAATTTTCTACAAAGCAAATCAGTTCACCATCTTTACTAAGCTACAAAAAGCCGAGAGAGAGTTGAGAAGTGCTCAAGAGCCTTGTTACACTCCTCCGAACAACCCTACTTAAAGAAATACTGAGCCTATTAAGCTAGAGATGTGCAAAAATGATCTTCGAGAGCATGATTCACTTCTTATGCAGAAGGCTTGAATTACTTAGTTGAGAGACGGAGACTTCGACACTAAATTTTATCACAATATTATCCTGGCAAGGAGAAAATAAACAAGATAATTTGTCTGCAGGATTCAAATGGCTAGATGATTTCAAACAACAATTCTTTAAGGAATTTAAAAGTCAGCTACTTTGAATCATTGCTTGGTGCTGCAAACTCTCCGGGTCTTACTAATGTTCAGGAGTTGGCAGATCTGATTAGCCCTCCCTCTTCCCTATCTCATGGGAGACATAAAGCTTCAGGAGCCTTTTACCATGTAGGAAATTAAAGATGTTTTGTTCAACCTTAATCCATTGAAAGCACTAGAACCTAATGGCTTCAATGCCTACTTTTTTCAAAAAACATGGCTCATTACTGGCAAAGACAATTGAGGAAACGGTGTTGGAATTTATGAATTTAAGGAAGATTTTGAGGGAGACCAATGCTACTCACATTTGTTTGATCCCTAAACTTCCCAATGCAAGTTGCCTCAAGGATTTTCGTTCAATCTCTTGTTTTAATACCATTTACAAGGTAATTTCAAAGCTTCTTGCTAATAGGCTTAAGGAGAATTTGAATCAAATCATTCATGATGCACAAGGAGCCTTTATCCCTGGTAGATCTATTTCTGACAATATTCATTTGGTGCAAGAGTTTATGAAAGCTTATAGCTCAGGCAGATAAATTAAAAGTTGCTCTATCAAAATTGAGCTCTCCAGAGCCTTTTGACACGCACACGCTGCCGTGAAGCTTTGTCCTTGCTTGTTTGGAATGGTTTGGATTTGCAATCTTCTTTATTAAATGAATACAGGCTTGCCTTCCAACCCCTTCTTGTAACATCCTCATCAATAGTGCTCTAACCAACCAATTCAGAGGTTCTAAAAGCATTAGATAAAGGGATCCATTTCCCTTATCGCTTTTTCATTGTTATGGAAATCTTAAATAGAGTCATTTGCTTCAACTTAGCCAGCAGACCTGATTTTAAATTTCATCATAAATGCAAAGAATTATCTCTTTCTCATCTTTATTTTGCAGATGATCTGATCTTGCTTTCTGGAGCTCATCAGGAATCCATTTCTATCCTATATCAATTTATCATGAGCTTCTGCAGGATCTCAAGATTAAAAATCATTTATTGCAAGCGTGGGATATATTTCTCATGATGTTACCAACACTGAGAGATCTCAACATCCAAACAATGCCTTTCACTTATCTGGGAGTCCCCATTTCAACAAAAAAAAAAGACATATCAGGATTGTTTGAAGATTCTGGAAAAATGCAAGAAAACTATCAATTGTTGGCAAAAAAAAAAGAGCTTTGTTTCAAGCATATAGAGTTTAATCATTTTTGTTTTGAACAATCTTCATACACATTGGATTGCTCTTCTTCTTCCCAAAAGAATTATTAAAGAGACAGAAATGCATCAGAAACTTTCTCTATTCAAGCAAAATTGACAATACTAAAAGTGCTAAAGTCATATGGGAACAACTTTGTTAGAAGAAGCAAGAAGCGGAGCTTAGCCTCACACCAATTCACACTTTTCAAACTATGCAAGTAGCCAAAAGAATTTGGATATTGTTCAAAGATAAAGAATCTCTTTGAAGTGAATAGATCATGAGTATTACCTCGGAAGAACCAACTTATGGCAAAATTTTCAAACAAGAGTTTGCCTAGCCTTTTATTCAACTTATGAGAAATAAGCTCATTGTCTACCAATTCATCAAAATGCAAATAAGGAATGGAGAAAGAGCATAGTTCTAATTTGATAATTGAACTTCACAAAGTCCTCTTAACCTGAAGGAAGATGTCCTTCCTCTTCTTTCAAGAATCTCACTTGAAGCAAGAGTTAACAGTGTAATTAACACTTTAAATGTAAAGGTGCTCATAGGCTCCACATTTACTTTCCTAGCTATCAGCCTAATTCACAAAACCCAGACAACATATCTGGTCTTTCAGCAACAACAGAGACTACTCAAACCCCTCATGCATTAAAGCTCATAAGCCTTATAATCCTCTCATTCCTTGGCACAATATAGTGTGTAAATAGTCCTTAAAGCCAAAAGCCTCTTTCATTACTTAGCTTGCATCTAGAGATAGATTGAAGATTAAGGACAAGATAAGGGGACAAATTATATGAACTATATGTGACTTAACTCGAAAATATAGACAATTTATACTTCAAATGCAATTTTACCTTTTCTATTTGGACAAGCATTCTGCTCTGAATTGATATTGTCAAGAATCAAATTGGAATAGAATTTTAGGATAAGCTGATCATAAATTCAACTCAATAGGGAAAAATAGAGTCAATCTTAGTATATGCCTCAATTGTACAATGTATGCCATTTGGCGAGAAAGAAACCAAAGACTGTTTAACAAGGTTATAATAGGTAAGTACGTCCTAATTCCCAATCTTCATTATTGGATAAGGAAAAAAACTAGTAGCCCATCATATTGAAGAACATTTGAGCTCTTTCTTAAGAAGATAGTGAAATCTCTATCTTCGTAGCTTTTCCCTAAGGTTGTATACATGAGCATTGCACTTCTTTTGCTTGATCAAGCTTTGTAAAGACACAAATTGCCTTTCATGGCTTAATAAATTCTTTTACCTTTCAAAAAAATAAAAATAAAAATATTTAGAATTTAGACAACTTTTATTCATTTACAGCCTTTTGCACAGCAGCAAGATTTATAGATAAACATAAAAATCTTTCTCATTGCCTTAATCAGTTTTTAACTCATCAGCATCTTTAAGCAGACAGTAAAGCAATTTCTTACCATTAAAACATAACATGCATTCCGGTAGGGGAGAAATGGGCAAAACCCTTAATTAGCTTGAACATGAGGAGAACGTGAAAGCATAAAAGTCCTGCAATGGCAACTCCAATTTATAAGCTAGCTTCACACCTAGCAGAACGTAACAAGTTCCAAAGATTGCACTCTAATGACACTGCACGAATAAAACACCCGGCATTCATTTTTTGGATGATCGAAAACCACCGAAACCCATTGTAGCTGCAATGTCAGGATCAATGTCAGCTTCCTCTTCTGCTTCCTTCTCTTTCTGTACCTATGAATGGATCACAAAAAAAAGAAAAAAAAGAAAAAGAAAATCATTAAGTATAAAATCTGACTTTCGCACCCAAAAAAAATAACAGAATGAGAGAATGAAAACAGAAGTGGAAAGCTTTCCAGCTTTTCACCTTAGTGTTTGTATCTCAGCAAAAGAAGATTGTGCGTGGCATTTAATAATACTTCCTTATGCGTAGAAGTTCAATAGCACTAACCTTTGGGCGGCATTTAATAATACTTCCTTATGCGTAGAAGTTCAATAGCACTAACCTTTTTCTCTTTCTTTCTTTCTCGGCGTTGGCGCTTCCTCTCTTCCTCTTCTTGTTGCTGTTTCAACACCCGTTCATCAAGATCTGTGAGACAAGAATTAGGAAAGTACAGTCAACTTATTACTCATAACTGAAACCAAATGGAAGTATCATCAAGATCATCATAAACAAAGTACTTCATCATTTATTTTCTTATCCGCTTTGATGTCTTACCTTCAAGTGTAAAGCTGCTTGGATCTTTGCGTTTCTTGAGAATTTCAAAACGTTGTTGGACCTGCACAGATTGAAAATTTAACAAAAACAAACATATGCAGCTTATTACTAATACAAGGGTGCTAATTGGCCTGAGCTAAATATTCTATAGATCGTCTTGAAAGTGCATCTTTACAATGTTACCAGCGCCTATAATATGGAATGCTAACAAAACAAGTAACTTTTAATAAAATGGACTAGAGACTTGATGATGTAGGACAAGCAGAAGAAATCAAACTAGTAGCTCAAAACTTGTAAAACCTGGCTGTTGGAATTTGAATTTCAAGTTTGAGATTTCAGTTTAGGTTGTTGGAATTTCAGGTTTGGAGTAATTAGAATTTTAGGATTTAGTTGCCAGATATTTATGCTAGAATTTTGGCTCTTGGATGCTGGAAATTCAGGCTAAAAATTCTGGAATTTTAATGAGATAAACAGGCAATGGAGGATAGGGAACTAGAAATCACTCTACGAATCACTCTTCGAACAAACATAGACAAACTTTACCTTAAATGACAAATATGTCAAGTTCAGAAGTTGAAAAATTACATGTTTGGAATATCAACATAAGAAATGAGGTGGCATATTGGAAAAACTAGAGGAATTACATCCCTTTCAAAGCAAGGGCAATAGCTGGAAAAAAAAAACGAAGGGGAAAATCAATTTTTGATAGCATTTGAATTTTAGAATATGGATTTTAAAAGTTAAATCCAGACTTGTATGATTAGTATTTACCACGTTTTGTTTCAGGGTCAACTTCAGACAAACTGAGGAGGATTGGTGCAAAGAAGCTTACAATTTATAAAAGAAATATAAGAGAGCAAATCATTTAACCACAGCTTTAATTCGGGAAGATAAAGAACGAGAATTGAAGTAATAGCAAAGACAACAAGGGCTAAAATTTACTTTATACTAAGTTTTCTTGTTAAATTGGAATTAGTAATAAGTTGGATATTATACTAGGTGCTTAAAAATTAAAACTATTTAAAAATAAATAATTCCTAACAGTATAGGATTCAATTATATTTTGGATATTTAGTTAGGAATCTCTTTACTGCTATAATAAATGTTTATATATATACAAACACTCAGCCTTCAATATTAATAACATGAATTTTCTATATAAACTTTAGTTTTAAATTAGGTGTGATGCTCTCTTCTAATAAGAGTGACTCTTAAACTTTAGGAACTGATGCCTAATTCTTTATCCTCCATTGCTTGTTGGACTCACTAAAATTCAAGCACTTCTAAACTGAATTTTCAGCAACCAGAGCCCAAAAAATTCTAGCCTAAGTTTTCATCAACCAAATCATAAAATTCCAGTTATTCTAAATCTGAAATTCCAACAACCTAAGCTGAAATCCCAAACCTGAAATTCAAATTCAACGGCCAGATTTTATAAGGATAGACTGTTCTAGTTATTAATTTGATGTCTCTTCTACTAATCGTTCGTACATTAGTCAATCAGTGGGAATTAGCTTTATGTTGACCTCCCATTTCTCTTATTCCAACTCTCAAGAGCTTTAGAAGTTCAAAGTTGAATTAAAAAAAAAAGAAAAGCATATCAGTGCTTAGTGTATGTACCTGTTCAAGAGATGCTCGTTCAACACGCATAGACATTCCCAACGCTCTTTGATCTGAAGAAGAAATGTACAACCATATGAATGAAAAGCCTAAAAGTTTGACCACACTACAAGTAGGCAGAAAATCTAAATTGCGAACAACTTACGCTTCTTTCCATTGATGTGATCCAGGTAGTTTGCTGAATCCTTTACGACACACTCACAAACGGAACAGTAGTAGCCAGCCTAAAATGATAGGCATCAGAATATGTTAGCGAAGCACAAATTGAGTAGCATCCCCAGTAACCAAGTGTCCTTTCCTTCTAACCAGATATAGTATGAGTAATTGCCACTAATATTGCGTAAGATGGGACTGGTTATCCATTTTGCCCAAGGCAGATCTCACCAAAAAATAGAAACCAACAATTAGACACCTAGCCTAATCATAACCAACGAAACTCTTACCACTCATTGAACACCTACATTTAAGACTCTAGCCAACAAATTAATCAGTAAACAGTAGTTTACTTGAATAGAAGCACAATCTGCTTCCAAGTTAGAAGTTCCATCCCGAAGTGCTAATAAACTACATCAAATGTCTGGCCAAGACTAACCACTTAGCAAATAGGGAACAACAAAAACCTTTAAGAATCCATCAACTACCCAAATATTGGACATCATGTAGTAAAGAACAATGCTTTTCTTCACAAGGAATAACAAACAAAAAAAGATAAGAAAGGAATGATTTGAGTTGAGGAATAAATTCCTGAACAAGTGCAGAAAAAATAGATTTACCCAAGGATATCACTTTTGGTCTCTAAGAAACAATCAAGTGTCCATGAAATGAAAAATCAGGAAGAAACAGACTGCAATAATACAAGTACAAACCTGTTGGCTTAGAGGTGCAATTGGTGTAACAACCTGAAAAGAAATGCACAAATGCAATTAGTCATAGTTGACAAGAAAACAAGGAACAAATGGGACTCTTTAGCCTAGCTGTCATCTTGCTATACAAAACTAATTATATCCGTAAAAAATCAGTCAACATTCCAAGAATAAGCAAAATAATGACTGATTTTGTTTTAAAAATCCAGAAATTGCTCTACGCCATGAATAGAAAACTAAGCCCCATAGAAGCTGCAGTGAGCTCCTTTCCGCAGAAAATAAATTCTTATTATCCCCATAAAATCAATAAACTAACCTGAGTTTTGCCTAATCGAGATTCAAGATCAACTTCGTAATCCCTATGCTTCAAAGGCTTCCTTTGCACTGGAGGAGCTTTCGCTGGACATAAACACAATCATCAAATCACAAATACACTACACGAGAGTACTTAGAATTCTAGTTCATTTTAAATAATTAACTTACACAAAAAGCAAGAAAGAATCCAATTGGAAAGGTAAATAATCATTTTTGTTCATTTCATGTAACGCTAGATTATCAAATTCGTAAGGCTCTCTTGTCAAGAAGCCTTTGTAAGAACTTGGCCATTTCTTTTGGAAATTAATTAAATTCTTCAACTTCCAAAAAGAAAAAAGAAGAGAAACTGAAGTAGGGAAAAGTAAAACTCTTACATTTAGATTTGAACTTCGCATCCGCCTCCTAAAGCAATAACTCAAAAATTTTCAGAATGATCAACAGCATAAAAAGAATATGAAGAAAAGCAAAGAAATAATTATATAGAACCTGTTTTTCGCGTTCACGAGCGCGTTCCAAATACTCTTCTTTGTCGAATTTCCTTCTAAACGTGTTATCAACGCCAACAACCTGCACTTCATAAAATGGGAAAAAGAATAAGAATGAGGAGGAGGAGGAGGAGGAGGAGGAGGAGGATTTGGTGAGCTAATCATAATAGCAAAATTAAGCACAAGGAGAAAACATAGAGGTAATTACATTGTTTTGAGCCATTGATGAAATTGTGATGAATATATAGGAACTCAAAACTCAAAATTGGGATGTAAACTCTAAACGCTGGCTTGAGAGTAAATCTGGAGAAAGGGGATTTTCAATTCCGATCATATCTCTCAAAGGGTAACAGAAGTGGGGTTTTGCTCCTCACACTATCGTTTCGAGTCCCTCAAACGGGTGGGACTTGGAAAGAACATAGACATGCGGGTAGACATTGGGTGACGAACTTAATAAGCCTATATGGTAAATTACGTAACTATCCATTTTCAATCAATTAATTTTTTGAAGGTTGAGAAAATTGTAACTCTCTGACCGAAGGTACTGAGAATTTTTAATCTTTTACGGCATTTGATTGATTGAAATTATCATTGCATTACTGATATATTATTAGTAATAAGTTATTTTTTTATTTGGTTTAAGAAAATATATAAAATATATAATTCAAGCTGTATCTTTATTTTTTAAGTTTAGAAAAAAAAAAGTAAATTCATCGATCTCTTATCTTTTTTTATTCCACGCAACTTAGGAATAAAATTAAGAATGTGTTGGATAAAAATATTCTTACGAAATTAACATAATTACTTGGTTAGAAAAATAAGAAGTTAAAGCCTACTTTATCTTTTCTTACTTCTTCTCATACTTTTTCACTGTTCTACGACTCCAATTCATCTTTTCTTCTTCCCCGTTTGCTTCCCTTGCATTCAAATCAAAAGATTTTACATTATATAATAATAAACGTACTCTCTCTAGTTTCTAATGATCAATGTCTTCACCCTTCTTCACATTATATAATAATAAACGTACTCTCTCTAGTTTCTAATGATCAATGTTTTCACCCTTCTTCAGATCGTCAAGTTTGTCTTTCTCTATCTGTCTCTAATATTGGTATTAGATTGTTTAAGTTAGGGTTTCAGTTAAATTGTTTAAAGTGATTTATAAGAAGCTAAAATCAAACATGAGTTTGTTTGGGTTTTGCTTTTTATTTTCTATAATTGCCTCTTTTAATTATGGAAATATTATCTTCAAAAATTAGGTGCTTTTAATCAACAACATAAGTATTTTACTTTTGGGCATTATTTGTCAAGGTATCATTTCTTTTTTCTCTCTTACTCTACTTTATGTCATCAATTATGTTGAATTATTTCATGGTTGTTTTCTTACATCGTACCTTTTTTGAACAAATTTATGTGAACATATTAGAAAATTTATTCTTGTAGCCATGGCTTGTTTGAGTTTGAGTAGAAATGTAAAAAGAAGAAAAAGGCTTAAGGTTGTCTTGATTATATGGTTGGAAATGTTTAATGTTGTTAGTTGGTTATTCAATTTATTGTCACCAAAGGCACCTTTGTATAGTTATAGGCCAACAATTATATGTTATTTTCTTGATTTTATGCAAGATGATGTTGTGCTAGTTTCCTGCATGGTTGATTTGCATAATATGGGAACATACAGTGGTTATTTTATACTATATTTGAGACTACAAATACATTCAATGTACAACACATAGCAAAGTTTATATAGTCTCCTCCCCTATTTAGAAAGTTAAAAATATATGGAACCTCTAGAACCATATTTCTCACAATGGTAGAACAACAAAGCAAATTGAATGACCAAATAAAATGCATGTCAACCAACTTACATAAGCACCCAAGTTTTTAAGGTTGAAGTAAAGAAACTAAAACAATTAGTTAAAGCTACACAAGGATTTGATAACATATTATCATATCATGGCTCATTTAAGCAATCTTGGTGGCTTTGGTTTGTTTAGCTCTATGTTTTTATATGTTACTGGATCTTTAAAAAAAAGCTTATAAACCAAATATTACACCCAATTTCTTCATTTCACTATAGAAACAGAACAAAAAATCTTTTGGTTTTATTCTCTTAAGAATTTTTTTTGGATTTAGCCCACAACAATTATGAATATTTTAGTCTTTTATAAGTTATTACTTTTTTATTTCAAATTTATGTTTTCAAACCAAACATTGACATTACATCATTAATAGAAATTCTTATGAATAAACCATACTAAATAATATATATTCTATATATTTCTCATCTATTTTATTTCTAAAGAATCACTATTCTATTCTTTATCTATTTATGTAGGTGAACCAAATATCCTATTAAATTAAAAGACTCTTAAACCGATTAATTTAATAATTTTACTTTCAGAGTCACTCCTTAAGGACAAAAACAATCATTTTTGTTAATACGTCAATCATATGTTTAATTTAGAGTATGTAAGTGATAGTTAAATTATAAAAAATAATTTAATTTACTTAAATCAATATGTATGTACCTAATTTGTTACTCTATAAAAACCCTATATTAAACCAATTAGAGTCGTGGGCTTTATCTAGGTGAAAAAAAGGTATCCTTGATTTCTTATGTTGGCTCTTTGTTTTTTTTTTTCTCTAGTTAAGCATGATTTAAATGAATTATGAAGTTTTGATGGACTTAATTTTTGGAGTTATTATTATGTTAATGTTAGTAAGATTATATAACATAGGTTAACTGAATTAAAGTATTGAGGTAGTAAGATTGCATGGAGGGCATTTTTGGTAGACCACTTAAGGATATAAGACCATAAGCTTATAAAAAAGGGCAAAATGGACAATTTAGAATCACTAATGGCAAAATTGAAATAAGAAGTGTTAGCTTGCTTTTAAGTAAGAGGCAAAAACGTGATTTGAGGATAGAAAAGGAGAGAAGAAATGAAGAGAAGAGAGAAGAAGGAGAAAGTTTCGGTTTTGAGAGGAAAGAAAGAAGAAAACCTAGGTTTTGATTTTTCTTAGTCTTAAAGAGTGATTTTAAAGTTGTTCAAGAAGAGAACAAGGAAGAGGAGGATTAGAAGTTCCATTAGAGCCAACAATCTCACTATTTGGTGAAGATTCAAGGTAAGATTGTTTTTAATCTTTTGGATTTTCGAAAAGGTTAAATTAGTTCATAAAGCTTAAGAAATGTATGGGTTTAAGAATTCTAGGATCATTTTTAGTGATTATGTCTTATGGGTTCTCCAATTTGAATCCCTATTGAATGAGAATTTTGTCTTTGATGAAGGAAATCAAGAGAGGCAAAAGGAGCAAGGGTAGAGGCATTTTTGGGAAAAGTTTTAAATAAGGAAATCAAGGTGGATATATGTTTATAATAGAATAAATAAGCCAATAAATGTTTTCTTTGAATCAAGGAAGTTTAATTATTTCAATTGCATCATAAATGTTGCATTTGTTGCTTCTTAAATGAATTGAGAATTTGCTATGTGTGTTGATATGTGAATTGGGTTGATGATTTGTGAAAAGACTTTGAAAATGATTCTTTTGAAAAGATACAAGTTTATGAAACCATGTTTTCGAAAATGGCTTTCGAAATATCTCATGTTCATGAAAAACAAGTTTCCAATAATGTGTCATTTGGGCAAACAGTTTTCAATTTATGAATTACATGTTATGTAGGTTTGGTGTAATCCAGTGCACATTGACCAAGTTAAAGGCTTCTCCCGCCTGCCCGCTAGTGGCATGGAGCTCCTTTATGCCTTAAGTTTAAGCCTACGCAAAACCACTATGTGAAATTGTGATAGTGCCTCAAGTTTACGACCGTACAGGACCATTATGTGGAAATGTGTAGCTCGTCATGTTTATGGATTTACCCAAACCATTCTGATGTGCTTATGTGCCTATCATATGTAAACAAGTTTGATGCATTCATGTTTTGTAGTTTGAGAGTTTGACTACGTGATGAGAATTTGAGAAACATGTGTTTTATGAACTCAATGGGAATTTTCTATGACAAGTGAATGTTTTCAAAGGTTTTGCTTATTTTTCCATTATAAATTGTTACCCACGAGCTTTCAAGCTCACCCCCTTTTCGTCTTATCTTCAGGTGAAGAAAATGAGATCGAGTAACCAAGAGTCGAGGATTCATTCTATTTTTGCAATGTTTCTGTATATTAAGTTAGATTTTGTAAAAACAAGACTTTAGACGCATTTTGAAAATTATTAGGTTTGGTATCTTTTGTAATTTGGATTTTGATACCGATGATGTAATGTGGCTTGGATTGCCATTAAAATTTTGTAAACTCTTATTTTGTTGTTAATGAATTATGAATTGTGTATGGATAATGTTGAGTTGGAATTAGGTATATTTTGAAGAAGTAATCAACTTGAGATGATGACTTTTGAGCATGAATTGTGGATATATATATATATATACCTATAAGTGAAATATTATGGAAAAAGGAAAGATAGGATTTTTATAAATGATGCAAATTAGTTGTAAGGGATGAGTTAAATGAGTAGATATTAGGTAGTTTAATGAAGTAAAGTAGGTAGTTGAATGGTTATGCTCATGATTTTCCAAGTTGTACATTGCAAATTTCAAGTTTTTCATAAGGGTCAAATTGGGTTTCTAACTTCAGCGGAAAATATGGATTGATCTAGGTTGAATTAGGCAAAGTTATCTTTTGAAAGTTGTAGCTTATCTTTCTAGCTTTCCATTGATATAAAGTATGAAATTTTTGGACAATGGAGTTGAGAGATATGATCATTAGAATTTTGTGATGCTGTTTAGAATGGACTTTCTGGACAGCTACATTGATTTGAAATTTTGACTCTTATAGATGCAAAAATTGTTTTTGAGTCTTCATGAAAGCTGTAGATCTAGAATTCTTCTTTAAAACGGTCTAAGAATGACTTTAATATGATGTTTGTAGTGAAAGTTATACCTATTTTACCAATACATGTCAGAAGAAGAAAAGCAGAAAGGGAGAAGTTGCAATCATGCAAAGTCATGATCACGACTCTACAGACTTGGGCGAAAGTCGCGATCGCAACGTGGCCACACGCGCAGGTCGTGATTGTGCACTTGCATGATCGTGACCCGCTAACCTCCCCCCAAGACTGAACATGTTTCACTCTTTTGATCATAACTTTGTCGTCTGACCTTCAAATGACCTGATTTTTAAAGCATTAGATGTAGCACCCCACTCCTGCAGGACCCGAACCCGATATCGTGGGTGATATCCAAGTCCGCGCCTCACGAGAGTGGTATGCTAAAGCACTAGAATACAGTCAAACACTCAGTATAAATTAAAAAAACATTTTAGGTCATCATAATACAGTCACAGTATTTAGCCATCGAATGTACAAAAATCAATAATCACATTGAGGCCACTAAACTACAAGCACTATTTTACAGAAATTGCGGAAATATACAAGTTTACACAAGAACAGAATGACACTAATGCAGACGTGAACTGATCCCGACCTCAATCTCTGACTTGCATGC
>JANZLD010000006.1:45860942-45871766 GCA_026413575.1 Erythroxylum carthagenense | reverse complement strand
GATAAATTTCCAAAAAGGGAAATTGTATTGTTTGATTTGTATGAGATTGATTAAAGATGAAAGAAATGGAAAAGAAAGAAAAAAAATTGTACCAGATTTCAGATATGTCTTAGTCTAGGTTTCCAACGCGATGTTTCTTTAAGATATTTGTACACGGATGTCAGAAATATGTTCAGTTTGATTGATCCGTTTGTTTGCTTTGCTTTCGATTCGTATTCGATTTGCTTTTCGTTTATGTTCGTTTTCGTTTGGCTCTCGCATCTTTTAGCTTCGATTTCCGTTCTTTCGTTTTGTTCGCTATTCGATTCCGCTTTCTATTTAGTTCCTGCCTTTCGTTTTGTGTGTCCGCTTTCTGCTTTCTGGTTGGGATCCGATCTCCGGATCGGGTCCCAACAATAATAACATTTGAATATTAAGTGGCTACTAGTCTTAGGATCTTGATTACATAACTTATAGATGGGGTAAGTCAATGGAGCCCTTCAACCTATCAATAGTGGTTAATTTGTTCTTGATAGCTAGCCATAGTAGAAAAGAGATCTTAAGAAGGCTATGTTTGATCCACTTCAACCTAAACAGTGTAACATTTGGTGAAGGTGCTATGAATATCATCTGACATGTTTTCTTTGTGGAAACTCCTAAAGATGTCTCATCCACATAACAGAATCTTCCAGGTTCTTTTTTGATTATATTCAGGTATCTTATCTAATGTAAGAGAGAAACCCACGATGTGCAGTACCATTCATTCCATAAAATCATTTCTTTAACCTTAACATTATTCGTTAACATATGCTTTAGACTATTTAGTTTAAGGAATTTTTAAGAATCCCAACTCATTTCAATTTTCATACCATATCCATGTGTTATTCACATTCCCAATTTTTATAAGTAGTCCCTTTAACTTTAGTAGTTAAGTCATAATCTAAAAAGAGTCAGACGTAGTGATAATTTTCTAGAAGCTCCTGCCTTCTAAGTAATGTGCATGAATCTATTACACCTATAACAATTCTTTATCAGTGTGGAGTCTCTAGGTTCTTCAACCTCTCAATACTAGATAACTATAAATCCATCTTAGTCTCCACACATTCTCTTACATATCCAATTCTCTCCATTAATGACGTAACTTTATCAACGTAAATGAGTTTACCTATAAAACCTGTTAAATAACTTAACCTAATTGTTGAAGAATATTTTAGAGGTATATTTTGCATATTGATCTAAAATGAAATATGCTTCATCTTTAGTTTTTCCACATGCAGACCATATCTCTATTTCTTTTTAAGCAGATAGGTTTATTGTTTATATACTGAGGACCAAGTTAAAGAATTCTTTGGATATAAGCTTTTGAGTCAGACTTTAAGATGAATAGCCCTTTTTCTTTGATTAATAATTCCTATAATCTAATTTTCTTCCACACATTTTGAGTCCAACCATTTATAACAAGATATATAGATCTTTTATCAACAAAGAAACAAAGGATGGAAGTTGACCATTTAAAAGCACTATATTTTAGACTTCTACTAGAGGAGAAACTATGATGATACAATAGGCCTTTGAAGGAGGGATAAATTTGAGCTTATCAATTTGTAACAGGTCATCAACAACTTGGCACCAGGTGGTTTTTCAATCAAAATGTCGGGCTAATTGTATCCAATAAAGAGACTTTTGTTCTCTAAATGAGAGGAGGGTTTAGGGTATAAGTGAGAGAAGATTAATGGGAGTAACTAGGTGAGAGGTAGTAATAGAAGTAAAGGGAGAATGATTAGATATCTTAACAATAGTTGGTTGAAATTTTGAAATCCTTTTATAGTAAAGAGCTCATTTGAAAAAGTATTTTATTCGATCTGCTTAAAGAGTAAAGTTTTACAAAATTCGTAAGTAGTGGATATGCCACACACCTACCTTTCTAGCTAACTCCAATATGAATGGTGTTAGTCCCTCTTCAATTGGAGAAAAAGTGGATTTAAGCTCAAAAAGTTGAAAAAAAATCTAAATTTATCATTGTCATTTGACAAAGAGAGAAATCTCACTCCTAAACCATCAACCTGATCCATGTGGATTAAGAAATGGCTTTCTCTGAAGGTTTCTTTGTCAGTCGCAAATGACCAAAACCAGCGATAAAAAATGGAAGGTGCTTACTTTTGTCCACCTCTCCTCTGATTTCGGCAACAAAAATTTATTGAAGTCACTAAAAGAGGAATTAAATGAAATACAAAAGTATAACACATTTGTTGTAACATTGATTAAAACAAGGAAATGATGAGGAAAAAATGGGTAACTTATTGAATGGTCAAGTCCAAATATTAAGATATTGTAATATTGTGAGAATATTTTGTGGCATGATATTAGGAAGTAAGCTTATTTTAGGATTCTTATTTAAGGGAACTTCCTTTAGTTGTGTGGCTGTGAGAATTCCTAGGGCTTCTAGGAATTTGTATATATTTTGTGTATAAATAGTCTTTGTAATCAATGAAAACAAAAGAGAAATTTTCCATTTTTACATGGTATCAAAGCCTAGGTTATATCCTTAGGAACCTTAAACACAAAACCTATGAGAGTTTGTAAGGTGAGAGATTCAAAACTCAAAACCAAAACTTTTTAATAATAACCATTCGACATTATGGCTGGAGGAGGGGATGATCAAAGCAAGAAACTTGATCTTACATCTCCATATTTTCTTGGATCTCAAGATAATCCAAGGAATGTGATCACTCACATTCAATTGTGTGGTAAGAACTATGACGAGTGGGCAAGGTCCAAGCTGGACGAGAAAGAAAGACTCGAAGATTGGCAAACGGTTCACTTGATGATTGTTTCATGGATTATAAACACAATTGAACTGAATCTCTGTTCTACTCTTTCATACTACGAAGATGCTAATTTATTGTGGAAGGACTTAAAGAAGCAATTTTGTGTTATCAGCGAACCAAGAATTCAACCACTCAAGTTGTCCCTTGTGGATTGTAAACAATCTAAGAATGAGGTCATAGTTAATTACTATGGTCATCTCAAGTAGTTATGGGATGAACTCACAAATTATGAGCTACTTTCAGGTTATGAAGGTGGTGGATGCACATGTAATCTTAGCGCAAAATTTGCAAAAATCCAGGAGACGAATCGCTTGCATCATTTTCTTATGTGTCTTGATGGTGCCTATGACATGGTGAGATCTAATTTACTCTCGTTAGACCCACTTCCTACATTAAATTATGCATATCAAAGTGTGATTGAAGAGAAGTGTTTATGTTTAGGTGGTTCGTCTAGAACTAAAGATGGACATGATGATGTTATGGCCTTCAAGGTGCACCTAGATCTGAAAGGAAAGGGAAAAGTTGATAATTCTGATAAATTTTGCCGTCGTTGCAATCATGAAGGCTATGACGAGAGCTGATGTTTTCAACTTATTGTGATCCCTGACTGGTAGGGGGAATCACCCTCGTGGTAGAGGAGGCTTAGGACGAGGTAGGGTTGCAACAAGTCATAGTGGAGATCGAGGTGAAGCTGCTCAAGTCACAATAGAGGCACATCTTCATAAGTGTGCGCACACATTACTACTGTCAGTAGTGTTGACGCACAACAGGGGGTGTGACGTAGAAGCAGGCGAGTGACAGGAGTCGTCAGGCCTAGTGGGACTGTCTACAACACTATGGCAGTAGCTTTTGGACCTTTTAAATCTTTGTAAAAGGCCCTATGAGCAGTTAAATGGTAAGAGTATTATGCCTTCCTAGATAATTGACATAAGAGCCTTGAACCACGTGATAGGAGATTTATCTTGTATGATAGGTGTGTGAAAAATTGTGAATTGTTCAGTGGGATTGTTGGATAGGAAGAAGGTCAACGTAAATTAAGAGGGGAGTGTGATATTGGATGGAGGATTAAAACTTGATCACGTTCTTTATGTACCTAAATTGACATGCAGAGTTTAATTTCTGTGTCTCAGTTGATAGACGAGTCAAATTGTATCTTCAATTCATTGATAACTTGTATGTTATTGGAGCAGGTAAATGAAGGGATGGACTCTATTGTTTCTGTGATGTTCCTCAAGTGCAAGCTTTGAATATTGATAAAGAGACTTAAATGGACTTATGGCATAGACGATTAAGACATCCGTTAGAGAAAGTAGTAAAGTTAGTACCCAATGTGACTCATTCTTGTATAAGAAAAATAAAGCATGTGATGTATGTCAATGTGCAAAGTAGACTAGAGATAGGTTTCCTATTAGTAAACATAAAGCTGATGGTGTTTTTGATTTGATACATTATGATTTGTCTGGGGTTTATATGATACTTTCGTCTTGTGGTGCGTCATATTTTTTGACTATAGTAGATGATTATTCTCGTGCAACTTGGGTTTATTTGTTATAAGACAAAGCAGAAGTTAAAAAGATGTTTTTGAATTTTGTTGCTATAGTTGATCGTCAATTTAATAAAAAGGTGAAGTTTGTGTGCAGTGATAATGGAATCAAATTTCTTTGCTTACTTGACTATTTTAATGAAAATGGGATCATATTTGAGACATCTTATGTTGGAACCCCACAACATAATGGAAAGGTTAAACGTAAGCATAAACATATTTTGAATGTTGCTAAGGCTCTCAAATTGTAGGGACATTTTCCTATATATTTTTTAGGAGAATGTATTTGAGCAGCTTATTACTTGATAAATAGAACTCCCTTTGGCATGCTTGGAAATAAAACTCCTTTAAAAATTGTTGTTTGGAAAAATTCCATCTTATGATCAGTTGCATATGTTTGGTTCTCTTTGCTATGCCCATAATCAGCATCACAAAGGTGACAAATTTGCTATTAGAAGTCGAAAGTGTGTATCTATAGGATATCTTTTAGAAAGAAAGGGTGGAAGATGTATGACTTGGAGATAGGTGAATACTTTGTCTCTCAGGAAGTTTACATAACATTCACCACAAGTTCATAATGAGCCGATTCTTGAGGATGATGATGAATTTTTAGGAACATATTGTTTCGACGAGGTAGGTGGGACCAAGGATGGTGGTGCGATGGTAGGTGAGGCAGAGTCAATGAGCATCCCCACCACAATGGCAAAAGGCAAGATGCCTCGTGCTAGGGTTTTTGCAGAGGTGGTGGAACCGAATGCAAGTGGTACACCTTTGAGCAATGTTGAGGAGGGCACAAGCGAGCTAGGAAGGTGGATGAGACCTAAAATGAGTGGTGAACCTTTGATTCTTTTACGTGATTTTGTGACCCATACAATACGAAAAATGAATTCTCCGTCTCAACATTCACTAGCTTTGCAGCAGTCCTCAAGTACTCCTTATCCTATCACACATTATGTTAATTGTGAACGATTTTCTACACGATATAGAAATTTTCTTGCAACCATAACTACAAGACATGAACTAATATCTTTTAAGGAAGCAGTACAGGGTCCTAGTTGGAGGAAGGCAACGACGAAGGAGACTATGGTCTATGGAGGCACTACCTCTGGGGAAGAAAGCATTAGGGAGCAAATGGGTGTACAAAATAAAATATAACTAGATGGCAGCATTGAGAGACTCAAAGTTAATTTTTAGGCATCGTCAAGTTGAGGGAATTGATTATATAGAGACATTTGCTCCAATGGCTAAAATGGTGACAGGTTGGGCTTTCCTTGCTATTGTTGTGATAAAAAATTAGGAAGCCCACCAAATGGATGTGCATAACACATTTTTGCATGATGATTTAGATGAAGAAGTGTACATAAAGGTTCCTCCAGATTTCTCAATATCTGAACCAGATCAGGCTTGCAAGCTTCAGAAATCTTTATACGGTCTCAATCAGGCTTTATGGTGTTGGTTTGCTAAGTTGACTGCAGCATTGAAAAGCTATGGTTTTGTTCAATCATACTTTGATTATTCTCTATCTACCTTGCTTAAAGGAAAATTTTAGATCAATGTTCTAGTCTACGTTGATTATTCGATCATTGCAGGGAACGTTAGTGTAACATTGACTGCATTTAAAGATTATTTGAGTAAATGCTTTCACATGAAGGATTTAGGTGTTTTGAAGAATTTTTTAGGGCTTGAGGTAGCCCAAAATCTTGAGGGAATTTTTCTTTGTTAGTGGAAATATACTCTTGAAATTATCTCGGAGGCCGCTTGTTGTGTGCCAAACCGGCTGGTTTTCTCATTGAGCAAAATCATAAGCTGTCACTTGCAAAAGGCTCGCTTTAATGACTTGGAGAAGTATAGAAGGCTTGTTGGTCGTTTTATTTATCTATCTGTGACTCGACCGAATCTTGCATGTTCGGTCCATATTTTATCTCAATTCATACAACATCCTAGGGAAAAGCATTGGAAGTCAGCATTATGGGATGTTCATTACTTGAAGGGGAATCTGGGGCTAGGTATCTTGTTTTATTCAGATAGTGAGCTAGCTTTATCATATTGGTGTGATTCTGATTGGGTTAGTTGTCCTATTATGCGTCGCTCATTGACGAGATGGTTTGTGTTACTTTGTTATTCCCCATCTCCTGGAAAACCAAGAAATATCACACCATGTCACGTTCTTCCGTAGAAGTAGAATATAGGTCAATGGCAGCAGTGACATGTGAATTAAAATGGTTGAAGCGACTTCTTAAGGACTTGGGAGTAAGACAGGGTAAAGGGATGCGTTTATATTGTGATAGTCAGTTTGCGTTATATATTGTGCAAAATTCGGTTTCCCATGAACGAACAAAGCATATAGAGGTGGATTGCCATTTTGTTCAAGATGCGATTGCTGAGGGGCTAATAGCTGCTTCTTATGTCTCTACAATGGTGCAATTAGCGTAATTTATTACAAAAGGCTTATGCAAAACACAGCCCTACTTTCTTCTCCGCAAGTTGGGTGTTCGGGGACTTACACGTTCTAACTTGAGGGGAGTATTAAGATATTGTAATATTGTGAGAATATTTTATGGCATGATATTAGGAAGTAATCTTAGTTTAGGATTCTTGTTTAGGAAACTTCCATTAGTTGTATGGTCGTGAGAATCCTAAGCCTTCTAGGAATTGATATATATTTTGTGTATAAATACTCTTTGTAATCAATAAAAAAGGAAGAGAACTTTCCCACTTTTACACCAAATTTCAAAATATTTATTAAAATACTTCTCCTATTAGATATTATTTATAGTCTTCAACAGAGATGAAGTTCATTATTAACGGCTAGAAAGAAGAATAATGTCATTTATTTATTTATTATTAATACTAATAATCTTATTTATTAGTATTTAATATAAATAAAAATATGATAAAATACTCAATTTACTATTATTTAAAAAAGATAAACATTATCAATTATCAACAAAATATAATATATTATTAACTATTGATAACATTTATAAAATACTTATTTATAGTTTTTAAGGAAAAATAATATTGAATAAGGATCTATAATGGAAGTTACAAAAGGTTATAAGAGGATTAAACCATTACTAACCATAGGATATGACTATAATAGTAATTAGCTTGACCTTCCTTAGGCTCACTAAATGCTGAAGAATCAACAACATTATGGAAATCATTGAGAGGATTAGTAGAAATATATGTGTACTCCTCGTTGTCGTTCAGTATGGTAATAAACTAAGGGCTATACTGTGTATTAGGAACTACTCTTTTAACCAAGCCATAAACTCTATTACCGCTTGATCTATTGATTTTTTTGAACTTTTGAATACCCTCGAGTTCTTTTTTGATATGTGAATTTACGTTTTTTAATACAAAGGAAAAGAAAACAAAACAAGAATGCAAAGAAAAAAGGGAACTAGCCAATTTCAAAAGTGACGCCTACAACATCAACAAAAGCAGGAGGAGCAATCCAAAATTGAAATGGTTCCTGTCCATGGCTTCCTCGTTTAGCAAGAAGGTATGCCACACTATTCCCTTCCCAGAGAATACGCTCACATCTTATAGACCAATCCCAACTGAGAATAGCTTTGATATCTCCAATTAAGTTACTATGAGGATGAAAAGTCCAGTCCATACTTTCCAAACATCAGAGAGCTTCTAATGAATATGAAAACAAAGAAATATCTCTATAATTTTGATTCCAAGCAACAAGTAAACTAGTATGAATAGCTAATAATTCTGCACCCATATTCAAATCGTGACCAACAAATTCAAAAAAACCTCCCAACCAATGACCATGGCAGTCTCTAATTACACCACCAATGCCCGCATCTCCCAGATTACCTAGAACACTACCATCAACATTCAAAGCAATAGCATCGCCTCTTAGAGGCTTCCAGGTTGCCAGACGAGCACTTTTGTGCACACTAACTCGTTCTAAACCAAGACAAGAATTCCACTAGTTAATTATATTGTGAACAAAGTGCTTTTGTTCAAACTGACTAATCGCAACATTTTCAATGACTTCTCTATTACGAACACACCAAATTGACCAGATAATCGCAAGCAAACTGATATCAAAATGCCAACCATTCATTAACATCGAACCATCTTGACAGTGAGTCTTAAACTAAGAATAAAATTTTAAGTTGCTTACCAAATTATCTGAAAATAAATCAGCATACCTTTGCCAAACTCCATTCACCTTCAAACAATCCCGAAAGAGGTGTTAAATTGTCTCGACACTAAAACCACATCGCCTGCACAAATTCGAAGCTTTACCTCTCCTTAATCGAAGCTCTTTAGTGTGAACTTTTCCATGCCATATGAGCCAGCTAAGAATCCACGCTTTTTTCGGTCCTCAAATCTTCCAGATCTAACTCCAATTATTGTCACTCTCAAAATCCACTGTCACCAACCAATGAAAACTGCTCTTGACAAAATAACAACCTTTAATAGAGATTCACCAAATGAGCTCGTCAGAAACCCATGATCTAACCAGAGGATGAATGCAAGGAAACTCATCTTTGACTTCTATTAGGATAATAGTACGAAGTTCATGGAATTTCTAGTTACCCGTATAGTCCAAAGTGTCGCTAACTATCACATCCCAGTCAGTTTCATCTACAAATTGAACACGATCAATCAACAATTTGTTCCTTAACCAAGAATCATGCTAAAGAGAAATCGATTGGTCTTCTCCTATTTTGTAACGAAAACCTTTAGTAATCTCATTCCTTGCCTTCAGTAGGTCACGCCAAAATGGAGAGCAATTGGGCCTGCTGGCCTAATCCAAAATATTCAAGTTTTTAGCATACTTTCTACAAACAAGTCTAACCTAATTTTTCCTTTGGTTCTCATAAGCATTACAAACAAGCTTACCTAGAAAAGCAACATTCATAGGCCAACATTGACGAATACCCAAACCACCAACAACTTTCAGTTTAGCAACTGTGTCCTAAGAAATTAAATACACACCTATTTTATCCTCAAATGAGTGCTAAATAAAATCGTGCACAATTCGATCAATTGCATTACACAATCTGTTAGGAAACCAAGTTACTTGCATTAAATAACTCGACATTGCATTTAGTGTGGCTTTAGCAAAAGTAACTCAACCAGCCATATTAAGAAGGCTAGCTATCCAACTGGACAACTTTTGATTCATACAATTAACCAAATGATTGAAATTTTCAGCAGTTCTTTTGCCATCCCATAGGACAAAACCCAAATATCTACCAAGATTTTCAGTCGAATTAATTCCAAGAATCTCCTTAATTATTTCTTGTTGAGAGCTAGAAACCCCACTCAAAACTATGAACTTTGATTTATTCACGTTAATTTTCAAGCCCAAAGTCGCACTGAATTCCTCAAGAATAGAGTTGAGAACCTGAGCTTGATTAGTAGTAGCTTGAGCACATAAAATGATGTTATCTACAAAAAACAAATGAGATAATTTTGGACCACCATGAGAGCAAGACACAGGGGCCCATCTACTACTTGCCATCGAAGAATTGATCATTGTACCAAGTTTCTCCATACACAAAACAAAAAGATAAGGCGAAAGAGGATCACCTTGACGAATACCTCTCTTAGGATGAAAGGTAGGAACACATTCACCATCCCACAACATAACAAGAGAAGATTTTTGAACACTATTCATGATTGAAGAAATAATGATTATTGGAAAACCGAAATCAATCAGCACACCTTTAAGGAAATCCCAGTTAATGTAGTCATATGCTTTTTCAAGATCGATTTTAACCATCATTGAGCCCTTTTTGCTCTTTGACCGCTTCATCGAATAAATCATTTTTCCCTGGCCATCAGAATATTATCAATTGTATTTCGACCCAAGATGAAGCTACTTTGAAAAGGATGCACAATATCATTAAGAAAAGGATGCAGTCTATTCACAATGATCTTCGTTATCAGTTTATAGCTAACATTACATAAACTGATCGACCTAAATTTTGTAACAGAATATGGAGAGATTTCCTTCGGTATTGTTAAGATATATTATATATATCTTTTATTTAGTTTTGATATTTTAAATTGGACATATAGAATCTTAATTATGGTGGTATAAAAGTTGTGGTTATTTGGTTGAAGTGAGATTTGTGCACATATCCTAATCATTGTAGAAGTTTATTTTAAATATGAGGCTGTCTAGATCTCCTATTTACGGTGGAGTCATTGAAGAATATTAAAACACATAAACATCTCCTAGTTGTTGTGGAAGTCTAATTAAAAAAAAAAGGTGGATGAAATCAAGGGGCTTGGGTGCAGAAACCAAAGACTATTGAATCAAGAATTTTGGTGAATATGTGTGTGTGGTAAGTGAGGGTGCATGGGTGGTATAGTAATGGGAATGCATCAATTGCTTATAGGTAAACATGTGTGGATGGTGTAGGAAAATCCCGGTGGGTACATCACATGTACCCGGTGCGGAAAACAAAAATTTTTGTCCCGGGACTTTCCCGA
>JANZLD010000006.1:45817341-45833189 GCA_026413575.1 Erythroxylum carthagenense | reverse complement strand
GCAATCTTGGTTTATTTCAATCCAAATCACCTGAAATAATTTCTTAACCAATTCTATACATTTTATTATTATCAAAATACAAGTGGGATTTAATTTGTTAGCCACCATTGGTCCAAAAAAATCTACCAAATCGAAGGTAACTCATTTTTATTATTTAGGATGGAATGAGATGTAATGTGAAACCCTCCTCTTCCATCCTATTCCATTCCATTATATTATAAACCCTCATCCAAACGATGGAATAATATTACATTACATTTCATTCCATTATTAATCACATAACCAAACATAGCCTAAAGACACTGAAAGACTCCTAAAGAACTATTTATAGAGTGGGAAAGTGTGGAACTTCTCCAAGGAAAAAATGAAATACATGGAAGTGTGTTTGCCTAAGAATTAAGGTGGATCAGGGTTGAAAGCAACTAGAATCATAAAAAAGGTCCTCCTTGCAAAAATAATATGGAAACTATTAATAGATTAAGATTCATTGTGGGTAAAATGGGTAGACATCCAATTTATAAAAGATGCTAGTAAAATTGGCTACTAACTTAAGTATGTATTGGACATTAGAACATATGCTTAAACTAAGGGATAAGCTAGTTACTAAAATCAAGTTTAAAATTGGAAATGGTGAAGACTCCTAACTTTTATATGGCTATTGGAACCCTTGGGCTCCCTACATCTCCTTCCATTTGTTGCCAATATAATGTTTAGATTTTGAGTCATAACTTAAGTCAATTCACTAACAAAACATGCAGTGATATCTTTATGGAGCCTAATACATTAGTTACCTGATCAGAATTGGTGTGGAGTAACTCCAACTTGCCTAAAGCTTTCTTTAGCCTTTGGTTAGCTTTTAAAGGAAGGTTATTATGAAAGATAGGTGTAGACTATAGTATGTTTTCTATATAACCAGAATTCTATCTATTTTTTTCCTAATAAAGGATCTACCCGTTTGCTTGTTACTCCATGTAAATAGATTTCCTAAGTATTTCAAATAATTAAATTCCAACTTTGCAATTGCTTTTTCAAACTCTTTGCTGATAACTGTAGATTATAGTATGTTTTTAGGTGTTTAAGTGTGTTTTAAAGAATTTTCTTAGATGATAATCATATGTTTAGGACTTAGAATTGTGTTTTGGTTACTATTTTTATGTGTTTTAATTGTTTGAGTGGTTTAGAGCAAGAATTTGATCTTAATTTTAGGTTTCAAGGGGTGGTTGATGTATTTGTGAGTGCGTGAAAACAGGAAATTGAAGAAAAGAGAAGAGTTGGCAGTATGGAAGTAGGCCAAGATCGTAGGGTTTGAGAGCAAATTCCAACAAATTTTAACTTTTCCAACTTGCGAGTTTTTTTTTTGTATTTTTTATGTTTCAGTGCTATTTTTGGGCCAAATTAAGCGAGAAAACCCTATAAATAACCTTAGAAGTCTCAAGACATATTTAAGGAAAGTAAAAACACCAAAAACGGCAGCAACCACCTAATTAAAAGAAGATCAAAAGGAGACATCAAGAGATGCTTCAAAAATTCCAGATTTCTAAATCAAGACACAAACTTGTTTTTCTTTCTTTTCCCTTTATTTATTTCATTATCTTGGATGCTTATTTGAATTATTATAATGTTAAACATGATTATGAGTTTCTAAATCCATATTAGGGATTGTTCTTATCTGTTTTGATAAACTTTATTCTTTTTGAATTGAATACATCTATGAATGCTTTGTGATAATTAGTACGCTTATACTTGGAAACAAATCGAGAGAGTGAATCAAGTTGCATATGTTAAGGTGCATAAAGAGACTTGGAAGCTTAATAGATCTCCAATTATTAGATTAATGAATAATTGAAGAGAGATTTTAATTGTTAATTAGTTGTCCTTATGATTGCTTCAAATGCAATTGACTATTTAGGAGTAGTCTTGTGAATCAAGAGGTTGTAATTCTATTATTTTCTATTTTAATTGGGATTACTTGATTAGATCTCGACAGGAGATAGTCAAAATCTTAAGATATCTAGTATCAAGCTTAATTTAATTAACAAGATAAAAGAAAGACAAAACAAGGATAAAATAACTTCGAAGTTTATAGTTTTCATTAACTTTAATCTTATTAATAACTCATTTATTCAATTGTTTCGTTATTTATTATTTCAATTCTAGTAATTTATTTTAAATTAATCAATTTTGTAGTACCTTAGACAAAGTTTTATTCAACTTATTAGGTGTCTAATTAGTCTTCGTGGGAATGATACCTTTTGTACTACAAGTTACAATTTATATACTTGTAATATTGAAAGTTTTCTATATAAAACTTATAAACAAGTTTTTTGTGCCATTGTCAGGGATTGATTTAGCATCTCATGCCATTTGAATTCCTTTGATTTAAGGACTGTAATACGTTTCTTGTATGAGTGTAGGTGCCCAAACACAAGAGTAAAAAAGAAAAAAAATAGAACCTCAAACTAAGGTACTTGTAAACTTTTGCTTCCAACTTATTGAAGGCATTACAACATGGATAAAAGTTGTTATAACACATATAGTCTTGTGTGGCAGTACCACCCAAGTTATTCATAGATTAATAATGTAGGGGATAATATGATGAGAACATAAGGTCCACCAAGTTTCTAATAGAATAGGCTTGGATCCTTTGAGTTAGAGTTGGACAAGTTAATATATATGTTGAGCTCCAATGTTGGCCTAGATGAAATTCAGAGGAGGATTCAAGCCAAATTTGATTAACTAATGAAGAACCTCTCCTCTTTTATTTATAACTTAGAGGTTCAAGTTGAGCAATCTTCCAATGCATTGTTAACAAGGAATGAGGGGAGTCTTCCAAGTAATGTGGAAGCACAACTGACATCCATTTTGTGTGGTGACATTTATGGAGGAGGGGGGAATGACTACAATTATCAATATGAAGAACCAGATTATATATAGGAGCATCCATATTACCTGCAAAACTAGACTTAGAATATACCATATAAGCATATTGGTAATTTAAAGTGGTGAAGGAGTATGTAAGCTAAATGTGAATGATAGTAATTGGTCTGGTGATTATGGGAGAAGTTTGGACAAATTTGGTTTCTATCAAGTGAATTGAGAAGTGGGTGTTTGAAAGGCGATTTTCAGATTATGGACTGGGAATTTGGTTTTGATGAATGAAGTAGGTTTGTAGAAGTTTTTGTGAACTACAAATTTTTCTTAAGAATCATTTCAATTAGGGGAATGATTGAAAAGTTATGGAATTTTTTTTGGGAATATATCTAACTGGGCGATAGAATGAAGATGGTCGAGAAAATTGGCATTTTTGGTCAGGCTAGAATTTGATCTATGTAAAATGGTTAAAAGGTGAATTGTAGGTCTAGATGTGTAGAAAAAACTTGTTTTTGAAATTTTCTCAATTTGGAGAATGGGTGAAAAGATAAATGGGATTTAGTGACTGGAATTAGGACTGGACGATATAATAAGAACAATTGAGAAAATGGGTGCTTTTGATCAAGATGGGATTCGAACTGGGTAAAATTGTTAACTGGAGATTTGTAGGTCAGGATGTGAAGAACAAACTTGGTTTTAGAAATTTTCAATTCAATGAACATATGAAAAGATAAATACAAAATCGTGATTGTAACTCGGATAGAATATGGAAATGCACAACACAAGAACAATTGAATGTTTTCGGCAAACACACAAGCCCAGATTATTTTTGGAGAAACAATCAAACCCTTGACTTATGATCTGCCAATTTTGAGAGAGAAACCTCACAAATTTTCATAACCTTTTTCTGTACCAATCAAAATAGGAAAGAAAACAAACTAAAAGAGGAAAGTTTGGATAGCCACATAACTTGGCTTCTCAACTTCCTAAACTGATGATATTAAGACAATTAAAATAGGAAAATAAACACATATTAATGCCTCAATCAGATAAAACCAAAAGGCAAATAAAACAAGTCAAAACGAACTAAAAAAATCGTCTTAAACTGGACCTATCACACTTGGGCTGCAAGTTAGGCTTCAGGAATTGCATCTTGGTCTTCATAAATCATGACCTTAAAGTCCCCAAAAGGTTTCAATAAGGCCTGATATTTTAGTAATAAGTTTAACCTAATTAGCATTTCACAATCCTGATCAATTAATCCCATGGCTTGTAAGTCTTGAATTGCTAGTCTTGATGGCCCTCCATCATCCTCTCCCTCTTGAGAACTGGCTTCACTAGGAGAATTAGAATCAATCATAGTGTTCTCCACATAAAGTTTTAGATCACTTACATTGAAACTGTTAGACATTTGTTAATAGGCCAGTAGCTCAATTTTGTAGGCATTGTTATTGATTTTCTTAATCATTTTGAATGGACCATCAACTTTATCACTTAACTTGGACTTCCTAGCCTTGACAATTCTCTCTTTTCTCAAATAAACCTAAACCAGTTCACCTTCCTTGAACTCCACAGCTTTCTTCTTCTTGGTTTTTCTTATGTAGGTTTCATTATGCTTCCTAATGTTCTCATTGACCTGCTTATGAATGTTGACATTATCTTGAGCTCTCTTCTCAGCTTGCAAGCTTTTGAAAGGCCCATCTTGTATAAATGAGCTAAGGCAGATTGGTTTCAATGGATTGCCCCTATAGATAACTTCAAACAGTGAGAATTCGGTTGAATTGGACCTAAAACAATTGTATGTAAATTCTGCTTATGGAAACATGGCATCCCAATTCTTAGTTTTCCCTCTCAAAAGACTTCTCAAAATTCCCCCAAGTGACCTATTAACTACCTTGGTCTGGCCATCAGTTTGTGGGTGAAAGGCTGTGCTAAATTTAAGTTGGGTTCCTAATCTAGCCCATCATACTCTCCAAAAGTGGCTCACAAACTTCACATCTCTATCATTCATAATACTTCTTGGAATGCCATGCAATTTGAAAACATTATGAAAATAAAGATCCATCACATGTTGAGCAACATTAGACTTGGAACATGGGATGAAATGTGACATTTCAAAAAATCTGTCCACAACAACCATAATGCTATCCAATCCCCTCTTTGTCTTAGCTAATCCTAAGACAAAATCCATACTCACATCTTCCCAAGGGCTACTTGGTGTAGGCAAAGGTGTGTAAGGGCCATGGGGTTGGGATGTCATTTTTGATCTATTGCATGTGTTACAACCACTCACAAATCTAGCTACTTCCTTAAACATCCTCGACCAATAAAAGTTAGAATGGGCATGTTCAAAGGTTTCGTCCCTCCCAAGATGGCCACCAAGTCCACCCCCATGGACTTCCCTCAAAATTACCTCTCTCAAAGAACTATTTGGAACACAATAAGAGCCATTTTAAAACAAGTAACCATCATGCAAAACGAAGTCCCTAAATGCACCACTGTTTTCTTTAGTCCTAGCAAAAATCTCACCAAAGTCTTTGTCACTCTCATATAGCCCCCTAATTTCATCAAAAGCTACAACATGTGCATGCATTACACTTAGCAAGACAAATTTTCCAGACAAGGAATCGACAACAACATTTGTGGTCCCTTTTTTATACTTTATGGCAAAGTAAAAAGATTGGAGAAATTCAACCTAAGTAGCATGTTTATGACTTAGGTTAGCTTGACCTTGGACATATTTTAGAGCATCATGATTAGTGAAAAGAATGAAAGGGTTGGCTAACAAATAAGGCCAGAAATGTATAACAACCCTAACAATTACATAAAACTCTTTATCATAAGTTGTGTATCTTTTTCTAGCATCATTGAGTTTTTCACTAAAGAATGCAATTGGTCTACCCTCTTGGGTTAAAACAACCCCTATTCCTACCCCACTTGCATCACACTCAAGTTCAAATGGTGCACTAAAGTTAGCTAAAGCCAAAATAGGAGCTTTTATGATCAAAATTCTCAAAGTGTTGAATGCAAATGTGGCTTGATTAGTCCACTTAAAATCACATTTTTTCATGCATTCAGTTATGAGAGTAGTGATAGTACTAAAATTCCTAATGAATCTCCTATAGAATGAAAAAAAACCATGAAAGCATCTAACTTGGAAAAGGCTAGTTGGGACCAACCAATCTAGAATTGTTTGGACCTTTGAGGAATCCATCCTAATTCCATCATGGATAATGAAAAATCCTAGGAAAGTCAATGAATTATCACAAAAATGGCAATTTTCAACATTGGCATACAAAGACTCTCTATTTAAAACTTCAAAGACACTTTTCAAATGCAGCACATGTTCATCTAGAGATTTGGAAAAGATTAAAATATCATCAAAGTACACTTCAACAAATTTGTGAAGGAAAGATTTTAGTTCCTCATTCATCAATCTCATAAAAGTTGATAGCGAATTTGACATCCTCATCGGCATGACTAGCAACTCATAAAGTCCATCTTTTTTTGAATGCTGTTTTCTACTCATCTCCCTCTCTCACACGAATTTGATGAAATCCATTGGTGAGATCAAGTTGGGTAAAGATTGTTGCTCCATGAAGATGGTCAAGCATGTCATCAAGTCTAGGAATAGGATACCTATACTTGATTGTAATTTTGTTGATTGCCTTTGAGCCTCCACTTTCCATTCTTTTTTAGCACCACAAAAGCCGAAACTACCTGTGGGCTTGTAGAAGGCCGAATGAACTGTCTTTCCAACAAATCATCAACAATAGCTTACAAAGCTTCTCCCTCCTTAGGAGTCATCCTATATGACTGTTTGTGTGGAATGATTGCCCCTGGTACAAAGTTAAACTCATGTTGAATGGTTCTCAATGGTGGCAACCCTTTGGAAGCTCACTAGGGAAAACTCTGGGAAATTGATCAATTAAGTCTTCAATAATTCTTGGAATTGGTAGCTTTGTTTTTTCATCATCTTCTACATCCAAAGGTACAAATGAAGGCAATTCATCACAAATGACTTTCCTCTCTCCAATACTCATCAAAACTGATTCACTTTCTACTCTTTCCTTCACATCTAGCTTCATAGGAGTTAGCAAAAATTTTCTGCCCTCATGCTTCAAGGAATAGGTGTTTGCTCTTCCTTGATCGCTAACATCTCTATCATATAACCAAGGCCTGCCCAAAAGCAAATGACAAGCGAAAATTGGTATGACATGCACTATACTTCATCTTCATACTTCCCAATTGCAAAAGGAACAAGACATCTCTTTGCAACTTTAATTTCATGCTTCTTGTCTAAACATGTGAGCTTTTAAGGACATAGAATGGGATTGGTTTTCAAGCTAAGCTTGTCTACCATTTCATTAAAGACCACATTCTCACAAGCTCCGCTATTAATGACCACATTGCATTTCTTCCCACTAGTGACACACTTGGTATGGAAAAGTGATTTTCTCTTCCAATCTTCCCCCCATTCTCACTGTTGAGAATCCTGAGCAACACTAACATTTCTGCTTCAATTTCCTCTCCACTAGCCACTACAGTTTCATCACTATCATGTTCTTCCTCTTGCACTTCATCACCAAAAAGAGCAGCTTCCTCTATTTCAAATGCATTGTCAATATCTTCCATCTCTTGCAAAGTCATCATTTTTCAGTTAGGGCACTCAGATTGGAAATGTCCACAGCCTCATTTGAAACATCTAAGCTTGAATTTTGGATTTTGAGAGCTATTAGGCATGTATGGAACTTTTAGAATGTAAGGTGATAGTGATTTTGGCTTCAGTTGTGGTGGTGGTGGTGGCATCTTTTGTGGTGAGGCTTGAGATGGGATGAATTTTGGCTTGAGGGTGGATATGGGCTGGTCCTTTGGCTGTAGGTTGGACTCAGCTTAAATGGATTTTTCTTGGCTTTTTGGTGTTGTAGATTAATCTCACATCTAAAAGACAACTTCTTCAATTCAACAAATGAATCAAACGGGTAAAGATTGACCATATCTTGCAAGTCTTGATCAAGCCCTTTGACAAATCAAGTGATGATCACTTCCTTTGTCTCTTTTACGCTACTTTTCAACAAAAATTGCTTAAAATCCATCACATATTCCTTAACTGGCCTATTGTTTTGAATCAACCCAAACATCTTCTTTAACATTTTTTGCCTATGTTGAGGAGGCACAAATGTTTCTTCAAACTCCGTCTTCATTCAGGTATAATTGTCAATCTTTGGCTTCCCCTCTCTAATTCTCTTATTTTGCAAATTATCCCACCAAAAGGCAGCATACCCTTTAAACTTCATGGCCATAATTTTCACTTTGTCCTCGAGCACATCCTTCAACTCAAAAATTCTTTCAATCGTATATAACCACTCTTGGAAAATATCAACATCAAGTATATGTGGGTTTGGTTTGGTCCATTCTGTATGTCAAGTGCACTTCGACTAAAGGCTTCTCCAATCTGCCTACTAATGACATAGGGCTCCTTTATGGACTCCCTAATGTTCACGACTACACAAAACCACTATGTGGGATTGCGATAATTAATTCTGTTTATGACTACATAGGACCATTATGTTGGAATGTGGTAGTTCGTTCTATTTATGGACCTTCAAAACCATTTTGATGTGCTTATATGTTGACAAGTTTATTGAATGCATGATTTGGGTTGCTTATAAATTGTTTGATAAATTGAGAATTGGGAAATGCGTTTTTTCATGATTCAATGTGAGTTTTACAATGGAAATGAATACTTTAATGGTTTTTACTTGTTTCTTGATTATAAAATTGTTACCCATGAGCTTTTTAAGCTCACCCCCATTCCGTCCCATCTTCAGGTGATAAGCAAGAGATTGAATGATCGAGAGTCAAGGCATCACCCCAAAGTTGCATCTTTATGTATTTTATGTTAGTTTATGAGAACATAAGGCTTTAGCGCATTTCAAGTTTTATTCGTTCATGTGTATTTCGTATTTTTGGGTTTTCAAACAATGATGTATTGTGGCTTGAAATGCCCATTAAAGCTTTGTAAAACTCTTATCTTTTGATATTAATGAAATATATTTTGTTTGCTCATGACGTTCCAAGTTTGTACATTTCATTTTTCATGTTTTCATAGAGAAAAACTTAGTGTTCTGACTTCATGGAAAAATTTGTATTAATCTATTTTGAATTAGACAAAGTTGTCTTCTTGAAATTTGTAGTATCTTTTTAGTTTTCCAATGATATATAGTATGAAATTTTTGGATATCGGAGTTGAGAGATATAATCATTATAAGTAGTGATGCTGTAGAGGATGTATATGCAGGACAACTTCGGTCACAATCGCACCAAGCACTCTCGCAATCGCACCTTCATTCCTCGCGATCGCACCTTTATTCTCGTGATCGCCCCTCTATTCCTCATGATCGTACTCGAAGGGTTTTCTGGCCTCCAAATGACTTAATTTTTAAACCAATACATTCCTAACACATTTCTTTATCTCCCCCAAAAAATTGATAGCCTTAGGCTTTGATTTGAAAAAAATTGATGGAAAGAAAGTGAGGGAATCAGTTGGAAGAGCGTGAATTGGCTATTTTACTAAACATACTTCGGTATTTGAATCATATCTTGAACTATAGAGCTCAGAATAAAATGATTCTTATTTCAAATTAAACTAGAGACATAGAGCTATAATTGTTTTGAATAAGCCCTTTTAAATTTCCACTACCTAACTAGCGTGGGCTTCAGAATCGAGGCTTAGCATTTATGGTAACAGAGTAAGAAGATGAACTATTAATGGTTAAGGAGATTACATTGAAATAACCTTACAGGGTGATACGCTCACGTTTTATGACTTCATAGTTGGACTCCGAAAATGGGGTAAAAATGGGAACTATCTTTAGGTGCTACAATTATGTCCAAAGTGGCAAAAGCTATATCCTTGGCCTTCATAGCCTCAAACTCCAAGCATGTAGCTTCAAACTTCTCCATTTGAAGGCTCATTTGTTTGATTTTGACAAATAACCTCTCCAGATCGTTTTGAGTCGGTCTTGACATGATTGGGAGTCAAAATCATAGAATAAATGCTAGCTTTAATACTAAAAAAATGAAGGAGTATTTAAGCTAAACGTGAATGATAGGAATTGGTCTAGTGATTGTGGGAGAAGTTTGGGCAAATTTGGTTACTATTTAGTGAATTGAGAACTGGGTGTTTGAAAGGCGATTTCTGGATTATGGACTGGGAAATTTTTGATAAATGAAGTAGGTTTGTAGAACTTTTTGTGAACTACAAATTCGTCTCAAGAATCATTTCAATCCGGTGAATGGTTGAAAAGTTATGGAATGTTTTATGGGAATATATCTGGTTGGGCAATAGAATGAAGATGGTTGAGAAAATTGGCATTTTTGGTCAAGCTGCAAATCGATCTAGGTAAAATAGTTAACAGGTGAATTGTAAGTCTGGATGTGTAGAATAAACTTGTTTTTGAAAGTTTTTCAGTTTGGAGAATAGGTGAAAAGATAATGGGCTTTAGTAACTGGAATTAGGATTGGATGATACAATGAGAACGATTGAGAAAATGGATATTTTTAATCAAGATGGGACTCGAATTGGGTCAAATCGCTGACTGGAGATTTGTAGGTAAAGAACAAACTTGATTTTGGAATTTTTTCAATTCAATGAACAGATGAAAAGATAAATACGAAATAGTTACTGTAACTCAGATAGAATCTGGAAAATGCACAACACAAGAACAATTGAATTTTTTGGCAAACACACAAGCCCAGATTATTTTTGGAGAAACAATTAAACCCTTGACATATGATATGCCAATTTTGAGAGAGAAGCCTCACAAATTTTCATAACCTTTTTCTGCACCAATCAAAATATGAAAGAAAACAAACTAAAATAGGAAAGTTTGGACAACCACATAACTCGGTTTCTCAACTTCCTAAATTAATGATAGTAAGACAATTAAAACAGGAAAATAAACACATGTTAATGCCTTAATCGGCTGAAATGAAAAGGAAAATAAAACAAGTCAAAATAAACTAAAAAAATAGTCTTAAACTGGACCAAAACATTAATCCAGACCATTATTAAAACAAAAATTAAAACCGGACCAAGTTGAGACTTCACTTTTGGCCAAACTTCCTATCACACTTGGTGTAGCACCCCATATTCGCAACACACGTATTTGACATTTTAAGTGATATTCGAGTCCATGCCATGCGAAGGTGGCGTGTTAACATACTCATTCAGATACTTAGACACTCGAAACTCAGTACAATTTTTTTCGAAAAATATCACACGCGTACATAGAAATCAGCATTCAAATTCAAGCTTATACTTCATTTCATAAATATTTTCATTTACAAGAGTTACCAACAGTTTTCAAATCATCAAAATTTCATTAATCAGTAGGGCCCATTTTAGATACAAAACATTCACAATCATAATGTCATTACAATATAAACGTATTGGCTTACACATTGTATAATAATTTCAAAATACATTCCTTAATACAAAAAATAATGTAAAATTCTATGCAGACGCGAACTGATCCCGACCTCTATCTTTCACTTGTATGCAGTAGGTATACTCCCGTTTGCCTGATGGGGTACTCTTCTAAGCCTGTAAAAAATATTGCAAATTTTGGGTGAGTTTTGTGAACTCAATGAGTGACCATCCTTGATAGCTCACTCAATCACATAACATGTACAATTTATATAATTATATAATTCACTTCATTGCATTAACACTTATCATGTTCAGAAATCATTTAGACTATTTAAAACATACATATCATATGCATATGCAGTGCTCATAAGACTCACATTCAGTTATTACTTTGTTGTGACCGAGTGCCTATAACTGTCCCGTATCTATTATGGATACCGGGCTCATTATAATTGTCCCGTATCCTTTAGGGATACTGAGCTCATTTTATATAGTGAGCTTTTAGGCTCGAGGCTCTTTTTTACATTCTAATCTTTAAGCTCCATTTCGGTGGCTACTCTGGTCACAATTGCTTTTATCTTTCATGCATTCATGTAATGAATTGCATTAATCACATATAATCAGTTATTCACTTTCATATATCATCGGACCTTAGTCCAGCGTTCAACATTAAGGTTGAGAATAACTTTTTATTCATATGCAAATGCACATTCAAAACACATTTATCATCGGACTGTGGTCCGACATTTAGCAATCAAATTGTGTACATTTATTTCATTCAAATTCACATATAGGGAGCACTTCAATATTCCCACATTTATCAAATCCCTCGGACATATATTGTCCAGAACCAGCACATTCACATTGCATAATCATTTAATTCATAATATAAACAAAACAACAATAAAGTAAGACCATTTAGGTCTACTCACAGTATGTTCCAGATTAGCATTTGCTTCTAAGGCTTGGAAACATCTGGATGATGGCACTTTATATGCTCCTCTATATCATGCAAAACATGTACATATCACTTTTTTACACAATTGTATAAGTGTCTATTGATGCACACATATATGTATTAAATATGTACAATGCATGTTCAATAACATTCCCGGGTGTATATCCTTAATACATGTCTTATAACTAATTAGCAAGATCTTTGAATAATTTCTTAACACCTAGAACACTCTTCTTACGCTAATAACTCAATCCTACTTCAATTAGGATGTTAATAACTCAATCCCAATTCAGTTAGGCTGATTTGATATCACTAAAAAGCTTAAATATCTCATTGAACAATATTGATAAGTTAATCATTCATAAACAAGCATCTCTTAGGAAAAACACCATAACTTTTTCTACAGATGTCGGATTAATGTCATCTTTGGATGGTTTCGAAGAGGACTTCTAGATCTACTTCTGTAAAGATCCAAAATGAGATTTTGCCATTTTGGAGGTCAAAACATGGCCGTGTGAACTCACACGGGCAGGCTGTGTTTCTTATGGATCTGGTGGTGTTTTTGCATCAGGAACACATGGTCAGTGTCAATTTACACAGCCTGAACGTGTATCCTTTCAATTTTTGCTCAATTCTCCTTATCCAACCAATGGATCCTATACCCATTATAATATCACTTTCACTCATAATCTTCCCAAATTCACCTCTTCTAATGCAATATCACTCCCTAACAATTTAAACACCAATTAGATTTCATTCACTCTCAATTCTTAACTCATTTGATTCATCATCTCAAGTGGATAACTTCTTCAAATATACCTAATTTTATCTCAACATCGTCCATACACATTTCTTATTCCCTACTTGATTATAAACACTCAAAATACAACACATTCTCATACACTCAAAACATAACACAACATATACATTCATCCAACAATGTACTGTACCCAGTTCTCAATTTCATGTCAAATTTTGGGACCCTTAAAGACAGAATAAAATTCTATATCTTTATGAAAAATGTATCCCTATATCTCTAGTTTAATCCAAATCAAGAATATCCCATTTGGATAACTAGAGGAAAAGTTATGGCTAAAATACTGAAGCATACTCAGAGATCATGTTACTGCTACAATTTTCCAGCTTAACAACCAATTTTGTTTTCAAACCTTACCCTAACACAACTCATACATAGATCACCTTTTCTACCCCATCTACTCCTCATTCTCAACTCCAATTCAACTCATTTATACACACATCCATTAACACAAATAGGTTATCAACACATTTCTATACTCATCAATTGCCAATTCTCATTACAACATCCCTTTCACAACCAATTCATCTTTAAAAACATATGTAACATAACTCATATTTTCTTATTCATCATATACAACATAAATCATATATAAAACAACTTCTATCCCATTATTTAGCATTTATATGAAACAAAACATCAATATATACATATATATGTTCATTTCTTCATCAACATTCTAGCATATACAAAACTCCTTGACATGATCATTCAACCTCCAAAACATTTCTATACATCATTACTCATCAATAAAAGCAAGAAATTTACACACTCTTTAACATTCACGACACCCACATACTCAAAATACCATTTCATGAGATTAACCTCTAACTATCATCACAAATGCTTCATTTAATCAAACCTATAAAATTAAAACATGACGTACTTGATTTAGCTTCCAAATCTTCAAAATCAACATTAAAACCTAACTCTTTCCTCTCCACGATCATCACCTTTCATAGAGGAATAGGTTGGGTCTTTTAGTAGCAAGGTGGAGATAGTAAAGTATTTAAGTGGCTAATGATGGAGGGAAGAAAGATTCAACCTTATGGCTTGGTGAAGAAAGCATTGTGAATGAAGAAAAAGAATGGAGAAGATAAAGGAATGAAGAAGATGAAAATATAGGCAAGTGTCATTTTTAGCAAGTGTGGTCTTTCACTTTATAAAAAAGTGATTCAATAAGTGGTGTGGCAAGTGACACATGTCACTTGCCACATGTCACTTTCCCATTGTTCCATTTGGTCCACTATAATAACTAGTCCATTTTGTTTACAATTTCTAATCCAATTGTCTCCCAATTTTCAATGGTATTTATCGATAAATCCTAAAGTCTTTCATCAAAATTTCCATTGCCATTGGATAGTAATTTCTACTACCATTTAACAATTGTTTTACCACTTGGCTTTTTTCCTAGTTCAAAAATTACCCAAAATTTCAGAAGTTTTTTCTAAAATTTAAAAAAAATTCTAAATCAAAATATACACTCCCTAAATAAATTTTTGGTATATAAAAACCAAATTTCTCAATATACTCACATTTATAAACAATTATAACTAGAAATTATCAATGAATGCATGTACAATTATTTTTATGTGCAAAGATTTAATATTCATGTGTATGTGCATATCACGTAATGCATGAGCATGAAATGTGTTTTTCTAATTTCTCAGTAATCTCTCGCCTTTACTATTTTAGCGTTAACATAGGTAACGAGATATTACAACTCTCCCCTCCTTAAAAGAAATTTCATCCTCGAAATTAGTATCTGATTCATCAATAAGGCAGGGATTTTTTTCCTTATATGCTCCTTCGTTTCCCATCTAACTTCACCACTCAAATACTTTCTTCTAAATGACCACAGTTGATAAACTCAATAGGTCTCTCAATCACTTGTTTAGATATAATACTATCTTAATTATTTCATCAATATATTTCAAAGTACTCATAAATTTTCACTTTGTAAGCTGTCAATACATCTTTGTCAAAGCATGCCATTATTTCTTAACATACTCACATATAACACGTTATAATTCTGAGACATCTTTATTGATAATACAACTCATAAGTTATTAGTCCTATACTCCCAATAACTTCATGTGGACCAATACAATTTGAGCTTATTTTATCTCTTTTTTTCCCCAAATCTGAGCACACCTTGCCAAATTGATACTCTTAGAAGTATTTCATCTTTCGCTTGATAATTCACAACTCTTTAGTGCTAATACAATTAACTCTTACGTCTATCTCACTGTATTTCATATGTTCGATGTTGATCCACCTAACTTATTTATCTTTCTTGAATCACTTAACTCCTATTATAGTCATTTCACTCATCAACAGTATCTCGAATCAATTCTGGTCTTTTACTATTGTTTAGGCCCTCTTCATTTCAATGTAAGGGTGAACGACCCCCTTTTTGTCATACAATGCCTCATACGGTATTTTAATGTTGTCACTATGATAACAATTGTAATGACTATAGTCAATTAGAACTATATATCAATCTCATATTCCTATGAACTCAAAAATATCGGCTCTAAACATATCCTCAACATTTAAAACTGTTGCCAATTCAAGCATTTAGTCACTTGGTTCTATATTTTTAGCTGCTAAATGTGGTTTTGATGCATTCTTATTTGGATGTATAGCTTAGGTTGTTACTCACTCTGTTGGGACCCGATCCGGGAACCAGATCCCAACCAGAAAACGAAGAACGAAGGAAACGAAAGCGAAATGGAAACGGAAATTTGGCATCGAAATTTTGAATC
>JANZLD010000006.1:45804461-45817241 GCA_026413575.1 Erythroxylum carthagenense | reverse complement strand
ATTCGAAATTTCGATGCCAAATTTCTGTTTCCATTTCGCTTTCGTTTCCTTCGTTCTTCGTTTTCTGGTTGGGATCCGGTTCCCGGATCGGGTCCCAACACACTCTCTCTCTAACCACATCTTAGCTCAATCATCTTTATCGAATACACATCCTTTTCATTTCGATCACAAAGTAACATCTTTTTCATTTCGATCACAAAGTAACATTTTTCCTATTCAGACTCAAAATTCATATTCATTTTCAATTCCTCAATAAGATTCACAATTTTGGATCCTCAATTTGAGCTTAGCTAATCTTTTCATACAAACTAATTTTAAATTTCAATGAAGCTAATAATACTTCATTTTTTCTCAAAATTCAACTCGACATTTTATTCTTTTTATTGCATTAGGTTTGGTAACCTCAAAATATGAATTTGTGAAAAACTGTTATTGAATTTTCTGTTCAATGCATCGAATTACAACCCTAGCATTATTAGGAAATACTCATTTGTACATCAAAATCTTCCAGTAACTCTATTCATTTTCTTAGTCTTTTATTTAATTCTTTCAAACTCAATAATTGGCTCAAATTTAAATGATCGGTAGGAAATCATAAATGTCTTGGTACATATAATATCTCCAGACTCTCAAACCAGTTATTGTAGCAAGAAGATTCTAAATCATTTATCAATAATTAGTTTATGAGACTTAAGCTATCTCCATGCATAAGAATTCACTTGATTATGTTACATTAGATTTCATCCTAATTTTTGATGTGAAACTTCATCATATACTACAAAAATCCCCAAATTGAAGCGATATAATTAACATCGGTGTTATAATTCCTTAAAATTCTTTTTTACATTCATCACTCATACGGTTTACACATTCTTCCCTCAGACATTTTTTTCAAAGGACTAAGATCAGTAAAAACTCCCTAACAGTCTCTGTTGGTGTCCCATTTCTAGCTAATTCTAAAGAACTTTGTATCTTTTACATATTCCTCATTTTTTCTCACTTCATCATTACCTTTACTTTCTTTGGGTCTCCCAATAAGCCATGTTTAGATATTATACAACTCACATTTTATTTGATCAAACTAAGATTCACTATCATTAAACTTAGCATATAATTGTTTCTACCTTCATGATATGTAAGATTTCCTCAAATATTCAAAATATTCTCTTCACTTTTTGAATACACTCCAAATATCCTCTATGATCATAGTCACTAATTGATACAATTTTGCTTGGATCACTTTAATCTTCATTACCATAATACTGTCGGGGGCATGGTTAACTCCAACAGATGTAACCCAAATTCCCTTATGCCCATAATTAATTCTCGTAATTTCTTAAGTAAATAATTCCTTAAATGAGGTAATATTATCACATGTTATTTTCAGTCTCCCAATTGACTTCTTTTCTTGAATGATTTTCTCCTTTCATTTGATTTCCTCTAATTTCACATTGACTTATTCTAATGTCTATTCATTCATACTAGTTTCTCCACACATTTCAATTTATTTGCAATCATAACTTTCTGTGTTGGTAACCAACACATTAATTAGATATAATTTGTATCTCCTGAACATATTTATATAAAATAAAATGTGGACTTAAATCCTCCTCACATTAACAATAATTTCTCCTCAAAGTCAATAATCCAATCATATAGTTGAATACTTCACATCAAACAAAATTCATACACTCTTAGTAGCATATTCTACCTCTTATGCTTGAGTCTTCGCTAGGGATATGACTCCAATATTCACTTTTAATTTATTACTTATTCATTTATGATTTGTTCCTCCATTGATCAATCTTAAAAATAAATCATATAGTCTACTTAGCCTAATTCGGTGAAATTCTTCTTCGAAAGAAGGTTTCTTGCTACTATCATCAATACTGTTCATACAATCCTTATCAATCAATCGTCTTAATCATTGCTTATTGATTTAGTACCTCAAGAAGATCAATTTCTATCATTTTGTACACGGTCGTAATGATTTATGCATCAAAACTCAATAATGTAGTAGACATGATCGCATATGCTTAGGTGTGTATCAACAAGGTCATCCCATTCTATTTAGAAAATTATTTCTGACAGATCACCAATTATCTTACAATAGTAATACTTTGATCTCAAATGATCCTAGACAATATTTCTCTCTTTATCCTTGTCACGATCGGGGTTTCCTTGCATTGACATATGCTAGCATCAACTTTACCTCAAATTTTCAAAATTTACCTCTTCTAGTGTTACATTATTTCATAATAATTCAACTACCATATGGAGTGCATTCACTCTTCCCATTTGATTCCTTATCTTTTTCTTAATCTCATGTGTACATAAAATCCTCTTTTATATGCATTTCTATCTTTCTCCTTACTACACACCATTTATCTCTTGTAAAGTCAATTATGTCTACTTCATTCCCCTTTTATTCTTTCCTTATTTCTATCTTATCTTCCTATTTTCATTTATTTTATCTTCCATATGTACCTCTTTAATCGATTCAAAATTACAAATGTATAAAATCATCATGCAAATTTGATCTCAATTCCACTAATATATGCTTATGGGGGATTATAACTCTTGTCACATTTTTCAAACAATCATTTCAAGTCTAAGTTCAACCTCTTAAGGTCACTTTCACCTTGGCTTGTACTATTTAATCTCATCATTTCTACTTATATCCTTATTTTTCTAAAAAAATTCATGACAGTGTATTCACATTTATATCACATTCGATGACATATCACCATAACGCACCAATACGAATGTGCTAAATCTTTATCTGTTATATCTATCAGCTCAAACTCTTAACACATGGTTATGCATGTGACTCATATGAATGCAACTCAGACTGAGGATCAGTTGCTACTGCCTGCTATGACATGACAAAATTATATATACCTTGACACATATTTCAGAAAATGCCCATATAAGATAGTAATTCTAGGCTCTGATACCAACCAATATAGCACCCCACTTTCGTAAGACATGTACTCGACATCCTGAGTGACATCCAAGTCTATGCCCCGCAAGAGTGGCGTGCTGACATACTCATTTAGATAATCAGACACTCAAAACTTAGTACAATTTTTTTTGAAAAATATCATACGCGTACGCAGAAATCAGTATTCAAATTTGGGCCTATACTTTATTTCATAAATATTTTCATTTACAAGAGTTACCAACATTTTTCAAATCATCAGAATTTCATTAATCAATAGGGCCGCCCATTTTAGATACAAAACACTCACAATCATAATGTCATTACAATATAAATGCATTTGCTTACACATTGTACAAAATTTCGGAAGACATTCCTTAATACAAAAATTAATGAAAAATTCTATGCAGACGCATACTGATCCTGACCTTTATCTTTCACTTGTATGTAGTAGGTATACTCCCATTTGCCTAATGGTATATTCTTCTGAGCTTGAAAAAATATTGTAAATTTTGGGTGTGTTTTGTGAACTCAGTGAGTAACCATCTTCGATGGCTTACTTAATCACATAGCACGTATAGTTCATTTAATCATATAATTCACTTCATTGCATTAATAACCATTTATCTTTCAAACACTTATCATGTTTAGAAATCATTTAGACTATTTAAAACGTACATATTATATGCATATGCAGTGCTTATGAGACTCACTTTCAGTTATTACTTTGTTGTGACCAAATGCCTATAACTCTCCTGTATCTATTATTGATACCAGGCTCATTAATAACTATCCCGTATTTATTGGAAATACTAGGTTCATTTTATATAGAGAGCCTTTAGCTTTTAATCACTTTCTTAGCTCGAGGCTCTTTTTCAAATTATGAGCTTTAAGCTCTTTTTTGGTAGCTACTCTAGTCACAATTGCCTTTATCTTTCATGCATTCATATAATGAAGTGCATTAATCACATATAATCAGTTATTCACTTTCACATATCATCGAACCTTAGTCCAACATTCAACATTAAAGTTGAGAATCACTTTTTATTCATATGCAAATGCACATTCAAAAAACATTTATCATCGGACCGTGGTCCGACATTTAGCAATGAAATTGTGTACACTTATTTCATTCAAATTCAAATACAGGGAGCACTTCAATATTCTCACATTTATCAAACCCCTCAAACATATATTTTCTGGAACCAACACATTCATATTGCATAATCATTTAATTCATAATATAAACAAAACAACAATAAAGTAAGACATCTAAGTCTACTCACAGTATGCTCCAGATTAGCATTTGTTTCCAAGGTCTGGAAACGTCTAGATGATGGTGCTCTATATGCTCCTTTATATCATGCAAAATATACATATATCACTTTTTTGCACAATTGTACAAGTGTCTATTGATGCACACATATGTATATTAAATATGTACAATGCATGTTCAATGACATTCCCAGGTGTATATCCTTAATATATGTCTCATAACCAATTATTAAGATCTTTGAATCATTCCTTAAGACCTAGAACACTCTTCTAATGTTAATAACTCAATCCTACTTCAAGTAGGACGTTAATAACTCAATACTACTTCAATTAGGCTCATTTGATATCACTAACAAGCTTAAACATCTCATTGAACAACATTGATAAGTCAATCATTTATAAACAAACATGTCTTGGGAAAAACACCATAAAGTTTTATGTAGATGTCAGATTAATGTCATATTTAGATGGATTCAAAGAGAAATTCTAGATCTACAACTTTTATGAAGACTTCAAAATGATATTTTACCATTTTAGGGGTCAAAACACACGTCCATGTGAACCCATACCGGTAACCCATGTTTCTTACAGATCTGGTGGTGTTTTTGCATTAAGAACACACAGTCAATGTATATTTACACAGCTTGACCTTGTATCCTTTAGATTTTTTCTTAATTCTCCTTCTCCAAGACCTCTCCAATGGATCCTATACCTATTCTAATATCACTTTCACTCATAATTTTCCCAAATTCACCTCTTCTAATGCAATATCACTCCCTAACAATTCAAACACCAATTAGATTTCATTCACTCTTAATTCTCAACTCATTTGACTCATCATCTCAAGTGGATAACTTCTTCAAATATACCTAATTTCAACACAATATCATCCATGCACATATCATATTCCCTAATTGATTAGAAACATTCAAAATATAACACATTCTCATGCACTCAAAACATAACACAACATATACATTCATCAAACAATGTATTGTACCCAGTTCTCAATTTCATGTCAAATTTTGGAACTCTTAAAGACAGAAAAATGTAGCCCTATGTCTAGTTTAATCCAAGTCAAGAATATTCTATTTGGATAACTAGAGGAAAAGTTATGGCTAAAACATTGAAGCATACTCAGAGATCTTATTACTGCTACAATTTTCTAGCTCAACTACCAATTTTGTTTCCAAACCTTACCTTAATACAACTCATACAATGATCACCTTTTCTACTCCATCTACTCCTCATTTTCAACTCCATTTTCAACTCATTTCTACACTCTTCCATTAACATAAACAGGTTATAAACGCATTTCTATACTCATCAACTTCCAATTCTCATTATAACATCCCCTTCACAACCAATTCATCTTTAATAACATATGTAGCATAACTCATAGTTTCTTACTCATCACGTACATCATAAATCATCTATAAAAGAACTCCTAACCCAATATTTAGCATTTATATGAAACAAAACATCAATATACATATATATATGTTCATTTCTTCATCAACATTCTAGCATATACAAAACTCCTTGTCATGATCATTCAACCTCCAAAATATTTCTATAAAGCTTTACTCATCAATAAAAGCAAGAAATTCGCACACTCTTCACCATTCATGACACCCACATACTCAAAACACTATTTCATAAGATTAACCTCAAACTATCATAAAAAATGCTTCATTTAACCAAACCCATAAAATTAAAACATGACTTAATTTAGCTACCAAATCTTTAAAATCACCATTAAACCCTAACTCTTTCCTCTCCATGATCATCTACTTTTATGGAGGAATAGGTTGGGTCTTTTAGTTGCAAGGTGGAGATAATAAAGTATTTAAGTGGCTAATGATGGAGGGAAGAAAGATTCAACCTTATAGCTTGGAGAAGAAAGCATCATGAATGAAGAAGCAGAATAGAGAAGATAAAGGGATGAAGAAGATGAAAATATATGTTGGACCCCAAATTCGAAGCCCAACATCAGAACCAAAAAACGTGAGCTTATTCTAATGTAATCTCCTTAACCATCATCGATTTATCTTCTTGCTCTGATACCACACATATTGGACCCTATTTCTGGAGCCCAACATTTGGAGTCATAAAATTTGTGCTTGTACTTGTTACCATATATGGTTATTCCAATTAACCCTTATTAGTCATCCTCGATTCATCTTCATTCTCTGATACCATAAGTGTCGAGCCCTATTTCCGAATCATTCTTATACTGAAGCAAATATTCTATGCTCAATTTCCATTCAGATTGTGAAAGTCTTAAGGATTAAACTAAAATTCTATTCCTCCAGATAATTGGAAGCTCCATGTCTCTAGTTTATTTATAAATAAAAATCATCTCATTCGGAGCTCTATAGATCAAGATACCATCAAAATACTGAAATATGTTCAGTAAAATATTCAATTCATACTCTTCCACCCGATACCCTTAATTTGATTCAATCAATCTTTTTTAATTCAGTATCAAAAGCTATAAACATTTATGGAGAGGTAGGAAAAAAGTTTTAGGAATTTAATGGTCCAAGGATAACTTCATTTCGGGGTCGGATAACAAAGTTATGGCTGAAGGAATCAAACGAGGTTTCATCCTCAATCATACTGAACCTGTTTTGGAACAAATTGTATAACTTTCTATATAGGTATTGGATCAAGGTCATCCTTAGATGGTTTGAAATAGGAATAATAGATACACAACTTTTATGAATACATCAAAGCAAGAGTTTGTCATCTAAAGGGTCAGAACTGGACCAGATGATAAAAAAAACAGTACCCAGAAGAAGTTTATGAATAGTACACAAGATGTTTTACAGTTAGCATAACTTTTTTTAGAGATATCATATTAAGGTTTTCTTTAGATGGCTAAAAATAAGACTTCAAGATATACAACTTTCATAAAGACCTTAAAGATAGATTCTGACATATAGAGGGACAAAATTGGACCAGACAATAGGGTCAGATGAAACCAGACAAACGGTCAGATGAATTGAAACACTTGTCATAACTTTCTCTAGATATATTTGATTAAGCTATTCTTTGGATCGTTCGAAAGAGGACTTTAAGATATGTAACTTTTATGGGACCTTGAAGATAGATTCTATCATTTAGAGGGACAAAATTGGACCAGACGATAGGGTTAGACGAAACCAGATGAAGGGGTCAGACGAATCAGAACAATTGTCATAACTTTCTCTAGATATATCAGATTAAGGTGTGCTTTGGATGGTTAGAAAGAGGACTTCAAGATCTACACTTTCATGAAGACCTTGAAGATAGATTTTATCATCTATGAGGAAAAAATTGGACCAAACGAAGGGTTATATGAATTGAAATAATTGTCATAACTTTCTTTAGAGATATCAGATTAAGGTGTTCTTTAGATGGTTCGAAAAAGGACTTCAAGATCTGAAACTTTCATGAAAACCTTAAAGATATATTCTGTCATCTAGAGGGACAAAATTAGATCAGAAGATAGGGTCAGATGAATCGAAACAATTGTCATAACTTTCTTTAGAGATATTAGATTAAGGTGTTCTTTGGATGGCTCAAAATAAGGCTTCAAAATCTACAACTTTTATGAAGACCATGAAGATAGATTCTATCATCTAGAGGGACAAACGTGGACCAGACGATAGGGTCAGATGAAACCAAACAAAGGGTCAAAGGAATCGAAACAATTTTCATAACTTTCTCTAGAGATATCTGATTAAGGTGTTATTTAGATGGTTTGAAAGAGGACTTCAAGATATGAAACTTTCATGAAGATCTTGAAGATAGATTCTGTCATATAGAGGAACAAAATTGGACCAGATGATAGGGTCAAATGAAACTAGATGAAAGGTCAAATGAATCAGAACAATTGTCACAACTTTCTTTAGAGATATCAGATTAAGGTGTTCTTTGTACGGTTCGAAAGGGGACTTTAAGATCTACAACTTTCATGAGATCTTGAAGATAGATTCTGTCATCTAGAAAAACAAAATTGAACTAGACGATAGGGTCAAACAAAACCAGAAAAAGGGTCAGACGAATTGGAACAATTGTCGTAACTTTCTTTAGGGATATCGAATTAAGGTGTTCTTTAGACGGTTCGAAAGAGGACTTCAAGATCTACAATTTTGATGGAACCTTAAAGATATATTCTGTTATCTAGAGGGACAAACTTGGACCAGACAATAAGGTCAGACGAAATCAGAAAAAGGGTCAGACGGATTGGAACAACTGTCATAACTTTCTCTAGAGATATAGGATTAAGGTGTTCTTTGGATGGTTCGAAAGAGGACTCCAAGATCTACAACTTTTATAAAGACCTTAAAGATAGATTCTATCACATACAGGGTCAAAATTGGACCAGAAAGTGTAAGATGAATAATGCATAGAAGATACACGTCATCACTAGACTAGACATCATCACCAGACGATATGATATCACCAGATGAGACGTCATCACCAGACAACACGTTATCACCGGACGATACGTCATCACCAGATGATACATCATCACCAAATGACATGTCATTACTAAAAGATACAGTCTATACTCCTCAGCATCTTCCCTTATAAGGACCATAACTTTCGGCTCCAATGTCTAAAAACTTCATATTATATACCGTTGGAAAGATAGAAAGATAACCTACAAATTCTAGAGGATAACTTTGTTTAATTCAACCCAGATTAATCCAGATTTTTCCCTAAAATCAGAACATAAAAATTTTCCCCTATGGAAGACTTAAAATTTTGCACTGTACAGACTTAGAATGTTGGACCCCGAACATTCTTAGAAATTAGAACTGGAAATAAGAAATTTTGGGGATTAGTCATAAGTAAAGAACAAATGAATGAAAATTCTTGAACCAATAAATGATAGATAAGAGTAAAGTAGCGAATGAGAAATATGGATAGATTCATATTTTGTCTTGGTGCTTTTAGTGGATAAGATATTTTGAAATGAGAAGAATTAAGGAGAAGTTAGAAGTAGAATGAAAGAAAAAATGAAGTTGAATTTGTGTAGTAAGTTGATGAAGAATATGTATATATGTGTATGTTTTGTTATGGGTATTCATGATTAATCATAGATTATAAATTTCTTTATAGATGATATTGATTTGAAATGAAGTTGAGAATGAGGAGCATATGAAGTAGAAAAGGTGATCTTAGTATGATTTGTGTTAAGGAAAGATTGTGAAACAAATGGATGGTTGATCTGGAAAATGCTTATGGAGTATGCTTCAATCTTTTAACCACAACTTTTTCTTTAGTTATCCAAACAAGATGATTCTTAATTTAAATTAAACTAGAAACATATGGATACATTTCCTCTGAAGAATTTTTTTAAAATTCGGTCTCTAAGAATCTCAAAATTTGTCATGAAGTAGAAAACTGGGTGCAGTACATTGGATGAATGTAAATTCGTATTCTAAATTCGAGGACAATTCTGGACCGATCTAAGCTATATTAGAGAAAGTTTTTTTCTCAAAAGTTGTAGGTCTATATTTTAGCTTTCCAACGGTATATAGTATGGAATTTTTGGATTTCTATGTTGAAAGTTATGGTATTTATAATGGAAGATATATCTTCTGTCTTTTAGCTTCTTCTATGTTTTGCTTCTTCTGTGTTTTGCTTCTTTTTCTTTTTGCTTCTTTTGCTTTTTACTTCTTCTGTGTTTTGCTTCTTCTACCTTTTTGCTTCTTCTGTGATGACGTCATCTTCTTCTGTGTTTTACTTCTTTTGTGTTTTGCTTCTTCTGCCTTTTTGTTTCTTCTGTGATGACATCATCTTCTTTTGTGTTTCTTCTGTGATGACGTAATCTTCTTCTATATTTTACTTCTTCTGTTTTTCTTCTGTGATGACATCATCTTCTTCTATGTTTTGCTTCTTCTATTTTTTTCACCTGGTTTATCTTCTATTTCATTTTTGACCCTTAAGAAGATAGAATCTGTCTTTGAGGTCTTTATGAAAGTTGCAGCTCTTGAAGTCCTCTATTTAACCATATAAGAACACCTTAATCCTATATCTTTAGGGAAAGTTTTAGCAATTTTCCTACTTCTTCTGTCTTTTTCCATTCGTCTGCTTTTTCATTTGGCTTCATCTATACCTATCTTCTATTCCATTTTTAATCCTTCATAAGATAGAATCTGTCTTTGAAGTCTTCATAAAAGTTATAAATCTTGAAGTCCTATTTCAAAAAATATAAAGAAAACCTTAATCCAATATTTGTCGGGAAAGTTATATCAATTTTTCCAATTCTTCTGTCTTTTTCCATTCGTCTGCTTTTTCATTTGGCTTTGTCTGTACCTATCTTCTGTTCCATTGTTGACCCTTCAAAAAATAGAATCTGTTTTTGAGATCTTCATAACAGTTGTAGATCTTGAAGTTATCTTTCTAACCATATAAATAACACCTTAATACAATATCTTTAAGGAAAGTTATATTAATTTTCCCACTTCCTCTGTCTTTTTCCATTCGTCTGCTTTTTCATTTGGCTTTGTCTGTACCTATCTTCTATTCCATTTTTGACCCTTCAGAAGATAGAATATGTCTTTAAGATCTTCATTAAAGTTGTAGATTTTGAAGTCCTATTTCTAACCATATAAAGAACACCTTAATCAGATATCTTTAGGAAAATTTATAGCAATTTTCTCACTTCTTCTGTCTTTTTTCATTCGTCTGCTTTTTCATTTGGCTTCGTCTGTACCTATCTTCTGTTCCATTTTTGACCCTTCAGAAGATAGAATATGTCTTTTAGGTCTTCATGAAAGTTGTAGATATTGAAGTTCTATTTCAAACCATATAAATAATACCTTAATCAAATATCTATAGGGAAAGTTATAGAAATTTTCCCACTTCTTCTGTCTTTTCCATTTGGTTTCGTCTATACCTATCTTCTGCTCCATTTGTTACCCTTCAGAAGATAGAATCCCAATATCAAAATCCAAATACAAAAGATACAAAAATCCCCACAATACTCAACATATGCTTAACCTCTTATTTTTACAATAATTAACTTAAAAACACAATCATATACATAATGAACGGACATCTTGACTTTCTTTCATTCGATCTCCTTCTTGATACCTGGAGATGGGGACGAAAGGGGGGGGTGAGCTTTACAGCTCGTGGATAACATGTTTATAACATAAAAATAAGCAAAAACCATTTTCAAAACTCATTGTCATTTCATAAAATTTCACGGTTGAAACATTAAATGCTTATTTCTCCAAAATCTCAAATTTTCAAAAATTCACGTCCAATTTCAAATCATGTATGCATCAAACTTATAACACAACATAAGCACATAACACATCATAAATTGGTTTGGGTCGGTCTAGAAAATAGAACGTACTATACATTCCCGCATAGCGGTCATGTGTAACTGTGAACAGAACATACTACACCTTCCCGCATAGCGGTCTAGTGTAGCCGTGAACTTATGGGAGTCCTTAAAGGAGCTCCAATGCTACTAACGGGCAGGCGGGCGAAGCCTTTGACAAGTGCACTTGACAACTTATGGGACCTAACCAAACCCACATAACATATATTTCACACATGAAAATCGAATTGCCCAAAGGCACCTTTCAAAAACTTAATTTTCATAATCATGTCCTATTCAAACATAACTTCATTCATAATGTCACAATGTCACACAAATTCACATATCAAATTCTCAATCATTCAAACATAAGGAATGCAAAAATCGTAGCAATTTATCAAAATCATTTATAAACAAAGAAGTTTACAATTGTACCTATTTATCGAATTATTTGAAAACAATGAATTTGTAAATCATTTCTCTTCTTGATTTTTCGAAAATTTATAATTGGCTCATAATTCAGATTATAAACATGGTACCCACCTTATATCCATGCTTGAAACTTGTCCAAAGCCTATCCTCTTCCCTTACTTGATCTTCTTTACTTTCCTTCATCAAAATTTAAAAATTTCCTAATCAATAATCACCAAAATTGACTTTAGAAAGTTCAAACCCATACAATTCTCAAGCTAGCTAAACCAAAATCTCTTTAAAATCTAACAAATCAAAATCTTCTCTTACCTTAATCCTTCACCAAATGAAGGGTTTCTTAACTTGAAAGAAAGCTCTCATGCTCCTCTTCATTTTTCCCTCTTGAATCTACATCAAAGTCGCACTTGAAGCTCACCAAAAATCAAACCCTAAGTTCTTGCTTCTTTCTCCCTTTCTCCATCTGAAACTCTCCCTTTTCTCTCTTCTTTCTTCTTTCTTTTTGTTCCTTTCTTTCCTTCAATTTCGTGCTTGCTCGCTTCTTATACGAAGACTCACATTTCTAATTTACCAACTTGCCATTAATGAATGAGTAATGACTCATTTGTCCTTCCTTGTAAGCCTTATAACTTAAAACCTTAAGTGTACTTCCAATTTTGCCCCTCATACATTTTTAACATTTTAATTCAATTTAATCCAATCAACCTATGCCATATTTTGATCTTACTCAAATTAACATGCTAATTACTCACATTAACATGCTAATTAAATCCTCAAAATCATAAAATAAATCAAAGTCTCAAAA
>JANZLD010000006.1:45779744-45791509 GCA_026413575.1 Erythroxylum carthagenense | reverse complement strand
CATCTATAACACAATACCTATACAAACACACTCATTTAATTCCATTTAATATTTCTAATTTCTACCGAAAGTTCGGGCTCCAACATTTATGCTCACACTTCATGATTTCGCAAGAGTTGGGTTCCGGCAATGGTACCCAACATAGAATGTCTTGAGCATAACCATTCAGCTACCAAAATGACTTTATTAAACTGTTAAATCTCAACTCATTTGTCTCATCACCTTCAACTACATCTGATCAATCATAATTCCTATCTTCCTTTCCATAACATCTCACTTATGCATATTCAAAATCATCAGCTCAAGTTGATTACTTCTTCACGTATATCTAATTTCAGCTCACATCATTCATCATTTCATTAACATCAAAAGAATAAAGTTTTACAAATCTTTAATGGCTTTCCAAGCCACATTACATCATCGTCTCAAAATATCAAATTATAAAAGATTCTTGAACAAATAAACTTTAAATGCGACTCAAACATTGTGCTTTCCCAAAACCCACTCAAAATACAAAATAAACAATTTCAAGAAATTCCCTTAGGCTTTTGATCAGTTGATCTCTTAGCTATCACCTAAAGATGGGATGAAAAAGGGGGGAAGCTTGAAAGCTTGTGGGTAACAGTTTATAACGAAAAAATAAGCAAAACCTTTGAAAACATTTTTCTTGTCATAGAAAACTTTCGTTAAGTTCATAAAACACATGTTTCTCAGATTCTCATTGTGTAGTCAAATTCACAAACCATAAAAAATGAATGCATTAAACTTGTTCATAGCTCATAAGCACATCAAAATGGTTTGGGTGGATCTAAAACAGAACATACTACACATTTCCCATAAGGGTCCTGTGTAGCCATGAACAGAACATACTTATGTAATCCCATATAATGGTTTTGTGTAGCCGTGAACTTATGGGAGTCTATGAAGGAGCTCCATGACACTAGCAGGCAGGTGGGAGAAGCATTTGGTCAAAGTGCACTTGACTTAACTTAGGGGATCATCACAAACCCACATAATCATGTATTTAACATCTTGTAAAGATATTGTCCAAAATGGCACTTTTTCAAATGTTGACTTTTCATATACATGAGATATTTCGAAAATGATTTCATAAACATGATGTCTTTTCAAAAATCACTTTCAAAGTCTTTTCATAAATCATCACACAATTCATATAACAACATATTACAATTTCTCAAATCATTCAAAAGCAATAAATGCAACACTTACGATGCAATTGAAATCATTAAACTTCTTTGATTTAAAGAATACATTTGTGGCTTATTTACTCTATTATAAACATGTACCCACTTTGGTTTTCTTGCTTATAAACTTGCTCAAAATGCCTCTTCTCTTGTTCCTCTTGCCTCTTTTGATCCCCTTTATATAATAACAAAATTTCACTCAATAGGGTTTTCAATTGAAAGTCACACAAAGCACAATCTCTAAAATTGATTCTAGAATACTTAAACCCATGCATTTTCTAAACTCTATGAACCAAAATCCTTCCAAAAATCTAAAAGATTCAAAATGATCTTACTTTGATTCTTCACCAAATGAAGAGATCTTTGGTTCAAATGGAAGCTCTTCTCTTCCTCTACCTTTTTCTCTTCTTGAACCACTTCAAAATCTCTCTCAAAAGCTAAGAAATGAAGAAACCCTAGCTCAACTCTCTTCTTTTCTCTCAACCACTGAAATTCTCTCCTCTTTCTTTCTTGTTTTCTCTTCTTCTCTCCCAATTCACATTTTTCCTTCTCTTAAATGCAAGACTACATTTCTTTCTTCCATTTCTACCCTTACGAGTCCAAAAAGTCTATTTTACCCTTCCTTATAGCCTTATGTTCTTTTAACCTTAAGTATCTAGCCAAAAATACTCGTGAATGTTCTTATAACCTTAACACTTTAATTCAATTTACCCATTCAATAAAATCCCACTAACCTTGACATAATTAAATAATTACAAAGTGATTAGTCTATCAAAACCTCAAAATTAGTTAAATCATGCTTATTCATCAAGAAAAAAAATTTGGTGGCCAACAATATAGGCAAGTGTTGTTTCTAGCAAGTGTCGTTTTAGAAAAAAATCATGCTTATAAAAACGTGATTCAATAAGTTGTGTGGCAAGTGACACATGTCACTTCCCCATTGTTCAATTTGGTCCATTATAATAACTAGTCTATTTTGTCTCCAATTTCTAATCCAATTGTCTCCCAATTTTGAATGGCACTTGTCAATAAATGCTAAAGTCATTCATCAAAATTTTCATTGCTATTAGACAGTAATTTCTACTACCATTTAACAATTGTTTTGCCACTTAGCATTTTTCCTAGTTCAAAAATTACCCAAGTTATTAGAAAATTTTTCAAAAATTCACCAAAAATTCTAAATCAAAATATACACTCCTCAAATAAATTTTCAACATATAAAAACCACATTTCTCAATATACTCACATTTATGAACAATTATACATGGAAATTGTAAATGAATGCATATACAATTATTTTTATGTGCAAAGATTCAATATTCATGTGTATGTGCATATCATGTAATGCATGAGCATGAAATGTGTTTTTCTAATTTCTCAGCAATCTCTCACATTTACTATTTTAGCCTTAACATAGGTAGCAGGATGTTACACCTGGCTATAAGTTAGGCTTCAGGAATTGCGTCTTGGTCTTCATAAATCAGGACCTTAAAGTCCCTAAAAGGTTTCAATAAGACCTGATATTTTAGGAATAAGTTTAACCCAATTAGCTTTTCATAATCCTAATCAATTAATCCCATGGCTTGTAAGTCTTGAATTGCTAGTCTTGATGGCCCTCCATTAAATGGAATAACTCTTATACTAATGTATTGAACATTTATGCTTCATCTGAATCTTTAATAAAAGATCTTTCTGATGGTGAAGCTAGCCACTATGTATTCAAATAAAGTTTTTCTTTAACTAAAGACGCTAAGCCAAATACAACAAATTCTTAGAGCCTATTAATGCCTCAGGCTGACAAAGAGACAAAGATCAAATTGACAAATGAAGTTGTTGTTCAAGCAGAGAAAGAAGAACAAAGGACAAAGGAAATAAAGGTTTAGCAAGATAAGGAAGTCTCTATTCAAGAAGTGAAAGAAGAAAAAGGGACGAGGGTGATTATGGTAGAAGATGAGCAGTTCACCTTCTTATAGGACAAACTATTGGATTCAACGGATGATTCAAGGAGTTTCATCATTCCCTATTTTATTAATAGTCTATTATAGATAACTGAACTTGCTTGGATTTCTTAATTTAATCAATTATGTCCTTATTATCTTACAATTTTTGGCCTATTTGTAGGCTACTAAATTGCCATGGGACAAAATGGGTGGAAGCAAGCCACTCATCATATACCCAAGTTGATGGTAGATATGGAGGGCACGTCAAGCTGGTGACGTTAAAGAAGCACTATTTGGGAGGCAACCTAAAAATTAGGATATATTTTATTTTTATTTTTATTTTATTTTGTTGGTGTTTTGTTATTTTTATTTTGTAGGGGGTTGAATTGATGAATCTTTATGGTATGAAGTGTCGTCAAGTTCCGTATCCTACACAATCACTACCTAAATATACATAATTATTCTTTCCCTTGTTTTTTATTTATTGTTATTTCTCTTTATTTATATTGTTTTAGTTTCCACATTGAGGCTAATGTGTTGTTTAATGATCAGGTGGTTGGTTATGTGTAAGTTTTAATTATTAACCTCCGATAATCCGCAAGCACACAGTTGATTAGTGTAGTACCAAAGTTATCAATTCCATGAGGAGGGAGTTAATTTAATCCTAAAATCTAAGGCCAGAAACAATAACAAAAATCCAAGATGCAACGAAACTAATATGAGAACTTAATTCAATCAATCAAATTAAGAATCAAACATAAAATACTAATTACTAAGCAATTGCAACACACCCAAGAATCAACCGAAAGAAATTACCAATTGAGAGAAATGGAATTTTACTTATCCTTAATGCTAATCTAACTTATTATGAATTATTGGATTGTTAGTTCTAGACTACCCTAGGGTTGGTTACTCTCTCACCCTTGAGTTATAACCATTAACCCTAAATTATAAACCCTAATCAGATTGTGGAAGTTGTAATCTCTCAATTCACAATCTATCCAAAACCCTAATTATTTATAAAGTTCTCTAATAAACTATTGGAAACCTTTGCAAGATCTCTTTTCGCACAATTTCTCAATCTGATTCAATTCTTATTCTATTAAATCACCTAACTCTTGTTAATCTAATTTAATCATTTTTCATTCAATTCATCCTCTCAGTTTATTAATAAATTATGCAACTGCAGAATCAAACCACAACAAATCTAATAAACATACAAACAATCAAATTTTCATGAATTCAAGAAAAAAAAATTTGAAGGTGAGTTTAGAAGATCCTTAACATTCTAGATCCTATCATAAACTATTCAATCTAATTATATACAATAATAAAACTGAAATTAAATAGGAAACACAATCTAAATGGATGATGGGAGGCAGCGACATCGGGAAACTCCTGATCTGGGAAGTACTTTGAGTCTGCTTCTTCTCCTCTTCTCTCTTCTTTTTTTCTCTTCCTCTATCTCTCGATGATTTCTCTCTAGGGTTTCTCAAGGTGGTTAATGGAAAAAAAAAACCTCTTTCTGCATCTTTTCTTGTTCTTTAAATATCCTTTTATGTTCTAAGCAGCTCTAGGGTTTTTCTGGGGTCAGAAAAGTCCAAAAAACCCTCAAAATTTGTCGTTCTTAAGTGTCTGCGTGTCTGCACGAAGCAAGTCATAATTGTGGGCCATATCTGAGCCTTTTGTTATGATCGTGGCATGCAGGCCACGAACGTGGGCTGTTCTTTGCACCTTTTTATCACAATCGTGGCATGCAAGCCACGATCATAGGTCGTTCCTTGCACTTCTGTCACGATCGTGGCATGCAAGCCATAATCGTGGGCCAACTTTGATGCTTTTTTCATGATCTTGACTTAACATGCCACAATTGTGGGCCATTATTTTAGCCCAAATGCCTCCAAAACTTCTCTATTCTTTGATGTTGACCTTGAAACACTAGCAATCACATCAAGATGCCTCAAAAAACATAATATTTAAGCTCAAAGACTTGGATTAACCCATAAACCACTTAAAAATAAATAATTCACAAACTAACACAATTATAACCTAAACTTATACTAAAAAATTAAAGTAACAACTAACCACATATCAAACTATGCCCTAAAACATGATGCAATTTACACTTATCATTTAAGTGTGAGGTTATTTATGTATTAGCGTGCCATTTGTGTGTGAAATTGGCATTTGCATTATATTAATTTTTAGTTGGCATAATGTGAACATTTTGTTGCATGATATGTGATTGTGTTTATGGCAAAAATTGAATAGAATTTTTGGCTTATTTTGAACATGGTTATTTAAATTATAAAGGCATATGAATTTATGAATTTTATGTTTTAAGTATCTTTGAGATGAATATGCATGTTAATTAGGATATGATACCTATTATTTCATTTTATGATTTTTTTGTATACATTTATAATTACGTTCAATTAAATTGGTAGGCATCATTAGTACCCTTTCATGAGATTGATTGACTAAGAAGAAATGAGATAGGCTAAAAATGTGATAAAAAATGTTAAACTAAATTCTCATTCCACTGACCTTTTTTAAGAAAATTGGGTTAAGAACAAAGTAGGTAACTAGTTAAGAGTTGTGATATTGTTGAGTAATCGTAGGAATTTACGAAAAAAAATATTTTTCTTTATGTTAAAGGGATAAAATGACACTCTGACTAAGTTAAATAACAAAAGCATAACCTACTTGAGTAACTAAGGGACATTCATGAAAAGGTATTTGCCTTCGCATTAAAAGACTATGTTATTGTTAAAGAAAATCTTAAAAAAAATGGTGGTACAATAAATAAAACCTATTGATGTTTTAAAAATGACAAGAATTTTCATGAAATGCTACTTAGTGATAGTTTTCCTTTTTAATTGATCAATAAAAATAAATGAATGCTTACAAGTGACATAAGTGTATGAATAGGATGTTAATAATTTCATTGACATTTATATTCAAATCATTTTCCTAGGTTGGAAAAGTTCACTCTTTCTCCTGGGCCTCTGAAGGATGCAAGACATAACTAAAATCTCCTATTAAAAACCAAGGTTTGGTAATTGAAAAATTAATGGTAATAAGGTCTTCCCACACTTTGGCTCTTTGAAATTCAAAGTTAGAAGCATAAATTATAGTAATGTCAAATGATTGATCTTAGTTTTCGAACCTACAGGTAAGATTAACAACTTGATCTGAGCTACTTTGGATTACAACTTGCACTTTATCCTTGGTAAAAGCAAAGACAATTCTACCATTATAATGGTGCTTATATTTGGACCTAAATGACCAATCCTTCTATGAACTTTATAGCTTCCTACAACTTATGAGCTTTGATTCTAGTCTCTAATAGTCCTAACATTATAGGTCTTTTTCCAAAATAAAATCCTTGACAACTTGATTTTTTAGGTTTTCAAAAAAATGGGAGAAGAGTTAAGGATTTAAGGCATCTGCTAGTTTTGATAGAGATTCTAGCTGATCAGTATATGAATTTCCTTCATAAGTTTAAGGTATTGAATCCTCTTCAAGTCCTATAAGCTCATAGTAATCCCCTGAGTTGAGTCTTTTCCATATAGATCTCCAAAATTCATTCCCCAGTTAAGGTTTCCAGATGTAAACAAATTAAACTTTTGTTTTAAGCAAACCACTAGCTACATCCAATTCCATTACTTTCAATTTTTTAAGAAGTTCCTTTTTGGAGTTAACCTCCACACAAATCCATACATAATAAAATTTTCTCTAGTTTAATTGTAGCTTAGTCAAATGCAAATGGCTTTTGCATAGAGCTAGTAAGAAAACTCAATCCATTTAGAGTCTAGTACTTTATTAGAATGTCATGAAATTTGATCTATAATGGAATTATTTCTAATATAATTAAGTCAGATTCCATTCCAGGGGACAATTTTTGTACAAACATTGGTTGACCTCCAATGTTCCAAGGACCAGATTCTATTACCTTATTCATGTTATTTGGCTCTATGAACTTAAATGTAGGTCTTTTCCTTATAAAGTAATCCACTAATGTGTTGCCTCAGTTTTTAACTCCATCTTACAGTAACTTGACTTGAGGGTGACAATGCTATTGATGACAATGGATTGGTAGTGCATAGGTATCTCTCTTAGATTGTCAGTAGCAACAACAAATTTTCAGGATTTTTTTGCCTCATTTGGAGTTACCACATTTTGCTTCCTAATTGCTTTTTTGCTTACTGAAATTCCTAGCCTCCTTTAATGATGGGAACTAATTTTCCTCTATGATCTTAAAAGGGGTTAAGGAAGTCTTCCTGTTGCCTCCTTTGGAGGCTTCCATACAACTTTCCCAATTTAGAAAGTTACCCGCAGCTTCACCAGTGTCGCATCGGAAGTAGAAAGTTTTTTATTTTTAGAGAGAGAAAAATGGAAAGATGCAAGTTCCCTACTTTTACCAGTTTTATTTCTCAATATCAAGTCTAAATTTTGTAAACATCCTTCATCTAACTTTTTGTTCTAGTTTTGTTAATATGACTTAACCTTTAATATCATAAATATGATAGATTTTGGTTACTTTTTTTCTTACCATTTATATTAAAGATTAACCTCTCAAAGTCAATTCATATAAACTATTTATAAGTAACTCGTATTTATAATAAACATTATCTTTATAAAAATATTTTTATTCTTAAAAATAGATAAGTTCATTTAAAGATAAATAAGAAATGAAAATGTTGATTCTTGTAATAATTAGAACATAATAACAATCCACTTTGCCTTCTTTAATGATTTACTCCTTACTAATGTGTAAATATCTTTGCAAATGTGAGAATCACATCCAATATCCAATATCCAAGATTGTCTAAAAGAAGTAGAAAGATTGATTCAATCTTAAATAGACTTGATTGAGCTTTCTTAGGCTTTTTTATCCATTAGGTTCGTAAGATAAACTTATAGCTTCTTTTGTAATGTCCATTGACCATAATAAAAGGAAATATCATCATCATTGTTCTTTTTAACACCAATAGTTGGTTTTGCTACTTTAATATGAACCTTTTATTTCTTCATCTTATTCTCCTTATAGCCTTTTTCCTTATCCTTAGTAGAATCCTTAAAAAATCATAATCTAGTTCCTTCTTAGGCACCATTATGTAATTTTAAGCATATTCCACAATTAACGTAATAAAATATCCTTTTGGTTCATCTGGTAGCTCATTAGAAACTATGGAAAGCTCGAAAGTAAAGATTAAAGCACTGTTGTACTCAAGAACTTTGATAAAACCTAATTGATCAAACTTTATAATATAGTTAATTGTCTTTAATATACATAACTTTACTAAACATCCTTTTATTGTTATATTTGAAATAGATGCCTCAAAAGCATCAAACTTTAGTACCTTAGTTTCTATATCAAACAACTTTTTAAAATCTACAGTCATAATATGAGCATTTCTTTTTTTTATATATTGCCTCTAAAGCTCAAGAGACATATTAGCTATCATCAAACATGAAGTTTGATCATCAACATTTAAATGATGTTTTTATGTCTTCCAAACTTCATTACTAGAATTCACATTAGGTTTATGATAAAACACAATGTCAATAACTAACTTCTTTTCTTAATCGAAAACAATTCTTGAATTGTAATACTAGTATAAAAAGTTAAATTCAGTAAACTTGTCAAAATCAAATATGCATCATAGGGACAAAATGTTATATTATATAATAGCAAAAACATAAAAGACTAATTATAATTTTTTCCATGATACTAAATAAAATAAAGACTTTAATTATATATTTAGTTACGCACACTATTTTAAATAAATTAATAATATTTTCTATTAATAAGTAACTTAGTGAGTTTAATTCTCATTTAATTTAATTGACCTTAAGCCTGGTCAATAAAAAAACTAAATTAAATTAGGTAGATAACAATTAATGGAAGTTGTGGGAAGTTATTAACCATGAATAGCATGCAATAATGGAAGTTTTGGGAAGTTAATAACCAAATTGGTAGCCAATAACACTTGTTTCTAATCCATTCCATGCAACATTTTTTACCACAATCACATCGCGATACAATCCCAAAATACTCTCTCATATCTTGAATCATCATTCAAGACTATTTTACTCATCCTTCAGATCTCCTATATGTGTTACCCATTATGTTCTCAGTTATGTTGGTCACTTGAATTAACACTTAATTCAAGTAAGTCAAAAGCGATATCTAGCAACACGTCATGACCTCCAATTAACCAAAAAGTTAGTAGTTTAACTATGAACCCTTCCATACACAATGTTGTCATGCAATTCATCCTTTCACCATCTATACCCCACTTGGTTCAGAGTATGGTCAAAGTGTCAACTCCCACTAAACTAACTACGTCACATCTAGTCCAAGTGATATTAGATCTTATCCTAAGGATCTCATTACTCTATTTATCATTGAAAACTCTCTTTATGACACACATCTGCTCTAACTAGAGACTCCCAAGTAATGACCCCAACCAGAGGTCATGGGTATCATCTCCTTCTATCAGGAGTGGTGAATCATTTATTAGTTATTCAATTATCTTCTAATACCTCAAGCTGTACCTATCACCACCCTATAAGTAACCCCTGAAAGGCATCGATGAATAGAGTCAGAGCATATGATCAATATCTAAGATATACTTGAGCACCTCAAGTCAAAGGGTACTTACACCATTCTTATGATAAGACTATCATTGACACTGGAATAACATATCCATATGATTGTCTCATAGTAGGTCAATCTAATGTACGTACTACCCTTAGTAAGCATCCACATGTTAACTCTAAATAACCCATGTTTATGGCTTATAAGATCTACTGCTTAATCCAATCAAGGAGTATAACACATGCTAGTTTATCCAGATTAATGATAGCCCATCTCATTAATCCTATGACTAAGGAAAGTTTATATACTAACATAATTACACATGATAGGAATCTCATTATCATGATCTCATCATGATTTCCTCCATGTTATGTTTTGTATCAAGCACTTCATTAAATCAATTTAAGATCAACATCAAATCCATAAATGTATGAACATCGATATAATGAAAAATGCCTTTATTAATAATAAAATGATTTGTAAAATAAGTGCTAAAGGTGTTTGCCTTTAGAGCACTTCTCTAACAAACTCCCACTTACACTAAAGTCAATTGCCTTAATATCTAATACTATAAGCGTGAACATGTGAAACAAAACATTTTTGAAAAATGGGCTTAATCAACGAATCAACTATATTCTAATCAGTAGGAACTCTCTCTAACTTGACATCATTTCTACCAATAATTTCTCTAATCAAATGGTATCGCCTGAGAACATGTTTGGACTTCTAATGAGACCATAGTTCCTTCGCCTACGCTATAGCCCCGTTTTTGTCATAATACAACTACACTAGGTCAGCAATGCTTGGAACCACACTAAGTTCCATGATGAACTTATTGATCCAAACCGCTTCCTTTTTCACTTCTAAAGCTGCAATGTACTCTGCCTCTATCATCGAATCTTCAGTCGTCTTTTGTTTGAAACTTTTTCAACTAACTGCACCACCATTCACTGTGAATACATAGTCAGACTGGAATTTGGAATCGCCCTTATCAGATTGGAAATTGGCACTAGTATACCCGCTTACCATTAGATCACCTTCTCCATATGCCAATAATAGTTCTTCTCAAATAACTAAAGATATTCTTGACAGCCACCCAATGACCCTCACTAGGGTCTAACTGGTATCTGCTCATAACAGTTAGAGCATACGATACATCAGGTTTAGTAGATAACATAGCATACATGATTAATCCTATAGCCGAAGCATAAGGAATCAAACTCATGCGAGTCCTCTCATTTTGTGTCTTTAGACACATAGATTTAGAAAGTGTAATCTTATGTACCATGGGAAGATAACCTCTCTTGGAATGCTCCATACTAAACCTCTTTAACATCTTGTCTATGTATATAGATTAAGAAAGGCCAAGCAACCTCTTAGATCTATCTCTATAGATCCTTATCCCCAAAATATAAGTTGCTTCTCCAAGGTCTTTCATAGAAAAGTTCTTAGCTAACCAAATTTTGACTGATTGCAAAAGCAGAGACATCGCTTCCTATTAGCAATATGTCATCTACATAGAGTAGAAGGAAGACATCCCACTAACCTTCTTATACACAAACCACTCATCCAGATTTTGTGAGAAACTAAACTCTTAGATTATCTCATCAAATCAGATATTCCAACTCCTAGATGTTTGCTTCAATCCATGAATGGATTTCTGAAGCTTGCATACCTTTTCTCCATTCATAGATATGAAACCATCAGGTTGTGTCATATATGTTAAGTCAGAGTGACTTTACTTAAATATGATTTTGATATATAACAAAAGGAGACAATTAAAGTAGTTAGAGAAGCAGATGCAGACGCAAAGCAGACGCAGAGGCAAAGCAGACGTAGACCCAAAACAGACGCAGACACAAAGCAGACGCAAACACAAAGCAGACGCAAAATAAAGCAGACGAATACATGAATAGTAAATCAGAAGCAGAAGAAGAAAGAAAGCAGACGCAAGAGTCAGTTCGGGTTAGTTACAGAACTCAACTGATTAACCGTTTCTTTCAAGATCAAAGA
>JANZLD010000006.1:45737401-45755196 GCA_026413575.1 Erythroxylum carthagenense | reverse complement strand
AATTAGAGGCCAGTAACATGCTCAGTCAATGAATGCAGTGCAATCCTATCAGTCTGTCCCAATTTACCATAATACCCATGCTAATAGTAATGGGATGTTACAATATTAATGTCATGCTCTATGTCTAATCAAAATAGTATATAATGAAATAATTAAATTATATGAAAAATCATTCACAGAAAGGTTAATTAAAACTAGCTTAACGTTCTTAAATATTTGAGTCTTCATATTGTATTGCTATAGGTCAATTTTGATCTGTAGATATAAATTGTTTAATTAGATAATTAAATATTATCTAATCCTAAATATGATTAAGAATTATAATTTGTATCAACTGTCAACATATTTAAGAACCTAATAAGTCACTTATAAAGAACGAGTTGAAGAAAGTAAAGATATTTTGATTAAGTTAGACTTGATTGTAGAGTCTAAGAAACTTTATGATTAAATATAAGATATTTAATAAATAAGGATTAATATAATATATTAAGACTTATTTGGGCATAAGTGATTTTTAACTATAATTATTTGTAATTCTAATTAAATTTTAATTGAAATTCGAATTTAATTATAATCAAACTACTAAAATGTTCAAAATTTATTATAAATAGACTAAGTTTTGATGGAACTATTTGTCTAACTTTTTCTCGAGTTCTCTCTAACTAACTTTGTATATATTATTAGATGCCGGATACTTGTGTACTTGAAATAGTTGAGATAATTAATTTCAAAAACAAAAATAAGGTACAAATTATTATAATTTATATATTAATCATTTTATAAAATTTTGCTGATATTAAGGAAAAGTTTTGTAATTATTTTATTATGTTGTGCGCCAGCTCTGCACTCCCTCTTTCTTAAAATAAAAAACCTCAAAAGATCTCCAAATTTCCATTCAAAAGTCGACTGCACTACATATTTATATATCTACCCGCGTACGCATACATATAAAGATCCTTTTGGTTTAGTCATTAGTGGTAAAAATTAGTGTGGAAACACAATGTCTTTAAGGCCGAGCGCCAGGTCGGAGGTCCGCCGGAATAGCTACAAGGTGGCGGTGGACGTGGAGGAGGGACGTCGACGGCGAGAGGACAACATGGTTGAGATACGAAAGAATCGAAGAGAGGAGAGCCTCCAGAAGAAGCGTCGCGAAGGCTTTCAGGCGCAGCCTTTGCCTGCTTCCCTTCACTCCTCCGCGGTGGAAAAGAAGGTTTGCTTTTCTGCATATATTTTCGTTTTGAATTGTTTTAATTAGAGAAGGACAATTTTGTTGTTTGATTCTGTTGGGTGCTACTGCTCTTTAACTTTTGGTTGTTCTCTGGTCTCTTGATTGTTAGTATGTGATTGATCAGTAGAAGACTTTAGGACATCCAAAATTTGTCTTTCGTTATTGACGCCACAGTGGTGTTTTCATTTAGCTTGATGAGCTGCAATTCAAGTTTTGTTGTTTAATTGATAGGTTTATCCTTCAATTTTATAATTTGTTTGACTCAACCTGTTAATTTTATTGATTATCACTTTAATTTATTATTTTTCAAGGTATTCAATTCTTTAATCTAGTTGCTAGAATTAAGTAGGACTAGTTGTCCATGCTAAATTTAACAAGTTGTATACCTCGTTAATTGTGCAGAGTTTGAAGTTTTCCCGTTTAATGTTTGTAGTTTGTAGTTAGAATTGCTCTTATTCCTTCTTTTCCTTCTTTCTTTAGGGTTGCTAGCCGGGGAAGACTAGGTTGTCTTGGGCATGCAAAGAGAAGGGACACCGATTTCGATTATTATTAGCTTATTTTTTTTTTTTTTTGGCTTCTTTTAGAATCAAACAGTTGCTATTTTTTGGGTGCGCAATAAAACCTTACTGCATTTTGTAACTTATAAATTATACGTTTTGATTAAGTTTTAGGACGAGAAACTCGTACAGTCTAAGTGACGTGTGGAGGCCCGAACTCTTAAGGTCCAAGAATCTCTAGCCTTAAATGTTTTAAGGGGACTAGATTGTCTTGGGGAGTGTAAAGAGAAAAGACACAGTTGCTAATCTTTGGTGGTACAATAAACTCTTAGAGCATGTTAACTTATAAATTATAAGTTTCGAGTAAGTAACTTAACCAGTCAAACGACAAATTTAGCCTAAGTGACCGTTTGGACGCGTAGACTCTCAAGTCTCAAGAATCTCTAGCACTTATAAGTTCTAGGGAGAGTAGGTTGTCTTGGGGAATGTAATGAGAAGGGACACATGTTTTGTTGCCCATTAGCTTTTGTTGTTGCTTTTTTTGTTTGTTTTCTGTAACGAGAGAACTCATAGCTTTTATTTTTTGGGTGCATATTAAATCCTGGGGTGCACGTTATAATTTGTAAACTATTTGTTCAGGGAAAGTCACTTATCAAGCCAAGACTTTGGAGGTCCAAACTCTTAGGATCCAAGAATTTGTAGCATGTAACAAGCCTGCAAAGTTAATCTGACTCGAACCCAGGACATCAAACACTTGCAGATTATTAGGAAACTCCTTAAACCAATTGAACTATCCCTTAAGGGGCCTCCTTTTCTTTTTCTTAACTATCCAATACAACTCTGCCATCGAAATTGTTTTGTTAATATTGGACTGAGATCTTCAGGCTGGATGGGTGTATTGGCATTTTGTTTCTCTCTTTTTTCTAATCCATGTGTATAGAAACTGGTTTACAGGATAAGGGGTAATGCCAGCCTCTATTTAACCCCATCCCATCCATTTGACATTTAAGTAAATTTTTATAGCATAACTCATAACATTTAGTTTTTCATGATATGCTACTTCTAGTGTAATTTTTATATATTTTCTCTTTTATAAAAATTATGTAAATTGTTGCTATTGGTCCCGCTGGATGGGCAACAGAGCCAATATTGTTCTCCATTGTTTTTCTCCTTTTCTTGATTTTTTATGTTAACTTCTTGTTCGCAGTTGGAGCATCTGCCATCAATGGTTGCTGGGGTTTGGTCTGATGATAGTCATTTGCAGCTTGAGGCAACCACTCAGTTTAGGAAATTGCTTTCACTAGGTGAGAATTTCTTTTACTTGTTTATATTTGTGGAGTTAATTGTGCATGTTGAGTGCATAAAGAAACACTACATCCTGTTTACCCTTGTGTAGAGCGGAGCCCTCCAATTGAGGAAGTTATACGAGCTGGTGTCGTTCCTCGGTTTGTTGAATTTCTGATGAGGGAGGACCTCCCGCATCTTCAGGTTTTGTGAATGCATAGTTGCATTTGGTCTCAGGTTTTCATCATTGGGTTCATAGGCTTCTGATTCAAAAACTATGCAGTTTGAAGCAGCTTGGGCATTAACGAATATTGCTTCTGGAACATCTGAACACACTAAAGTGGTAGTAGACCATGGTGCTGTTCCCACTTTTGTAAAGCTTCTTGGTTCGACAAGTGATGATGTTCGTGAGCAGGTAGGGGGACAGATTGTGCACCCTTGTTGTTGCTACATTTTCGTCATTGTAGTTCTGCTTATGAAGTGTGCATGGATGTAGAGATATCAAAAAGAGCCCAGCCCGGCCTGATCTTGGCCCGGGTTGACCGGGCCACGGGCCAAGGTCGGGTTGACCATGATCGGGCCGGCCGGGCCACAGGTCAAGATCAGGCAGGCCACAGCCCGACCATTACTTCCAAAACGACCAAAATCGGGCAGGCCACAGCCCAGCTCATGGCCCAACTGTTACTTCCAACCAGGACGGGTTGGCCCAGCCCTCCTGTGGCCCTTCGGGCCATAGGCCAGACCACGGGCAGGTCAGCTGGTGGTCAGGCCTGGCCGGGGCAGTGGCAGCCCGGCCCTGGCCAGGCCCATTGACATCTCTAAATGGATGGGCTTAATACGAAGTTATTAATTCAGGTATTATGAAAGCTGTAATACTTTATGACTTCTTATAATATCTTTATTCTCCCATATGCAGGCAGTGTGGGCTCTGGGTAATGTTGCTGGTGATTCTCCTAGATGTCGTGATCTTGTCCTTGGCCATGGAACTTTGCTCCCTTTATTGGCACAATTGACTGAGCATGCCAAACTCTCTATGCTCAGAAATGCTACATGGACTCTTTCAAACTTCTGTCGAGGCAAGCCACAGCCTCCTTTTGATGAGGTTTGTCAATCAGATGTCTTACTTCTGTCTGCTGTTGGACTTGATATTTAAAACATCTTTGACAGGTGTTATGTTCATTTTTGGTTAATAGTGTTCATATCTCTTAGTTTTTGATATCAATATAAATAGGTTCGGCCTGCACTTCCAGCTCTTGCCCGTCTTATTCATTTTAATGATGAAGAAGTCTTAACTGACGCATGCTGGGCGCTATCTTATCTTTCTGACGGTAAAAATGACAAAATTCAAGCTGTAGTTGAAGCGGGTGTATGCCCACGGCTAGTTGAGCTTTTACTGTAAGTCAAAATTTTTGTTACACTAGCTTTCTTGAAATTGGTTATGTAGCATGCTGTTATCAAAGCCTGAATGGTTTTAACATATGTCAGGCATCCATCTACATCAGTTCTCATTCCTGCGCTTCGCTCTGTTGGAAATATTGTCACTGGTGATGATATGCAGACTCAGGTACTGGGCATCCTTAAGTTTATGTTTTTTTTCACTTGCTTGTGTATTCATGTTCATCTTATTAGTCCTTGACTGTGAAGTTCATCTTATTGTTTTTTATGTAATCACAGGCAAATTCTTTTCTATTTTTATATTGTGTACTCTATATCTGATGGGGAACATTGGCTGACAAATTTTCATTTCTAGCTTCTGTTAATCTTTTTAGAAGTTTACATATGTAAGCCAAATAATATCTTACGAAGGTTAGGCACAAAATTATAAGGATTCAGTTGCCTGGACGTCCCTGACATGCATGCATACATATGAACAAATTTGTACTGAGCAGTGGATGTAAGCTTGTAACTTGGGCTCGCTTTTTGCTTCTGATTTATTAGTGAAGCAATACATCTTATGTTTTTCTGCCTTCAATGTATTATTTAGATATCTATTGAAACTAGCTTTTCCCTGATCTGTGAGTTCTTATGAAGTCTGTTTATTTCAAACTAGTGTATCATCAATCACCAAGCACTACCGTGCCTTTTGAACTTGTTAACCAATAATTATAAAAAGAGCATCAAGAAAGAAGCTTGCTGGACTATATCTAATATTACAGCTGGAAATAAGGGCCAAATTCAGGTACCAATTCTCTTCTTGTTGACTTTTCCATTTTGCTTGAATTTGATTCAAATGATTATGGTTCTAGTAACTGAGCATCCTTCTTGTACAAACACTTGCAGGCTGTAATTGAGGCTAACATTATTGGCCCGCTGGTTCAACTGCTTCAAAATGCTGAGTTTGACGTTAAGAAGGAGGCTGCATGGGCCATCTCAAATGCTACATCTGGTGGTACTCATGAGCAAATCAAGTAAAAGGAATCCAATTTCTTGTCGTAACATGCTTGTAAAATATCTGATAAATTGATGTGAGACCAGATCAGAATGTTAATCTGGGTGTATATATGTTTCAGGTATCTTGTTAGCCAAGGTTGTATTAAACCTTTATGTGATCTTCTCATCTGCCCTGATCCAAGAATGGTGACAGTCTGTTTAGAAGGGCTTGAAAACATCTTGAAGGTAGGAGAAGCTGACAAGAATTTGGGCAATACTGGAGGTATAAACCTTTATGCTCAAATGATTGATGATGCTGAGGGCTTGGAGAAAATCGAGAACCTGCAGTCTCACGACAACACAGAGATTTATGAGAAAGCAGTGAAGATTCTTGAGACATATTGGTTAGAGGAAGAGGACGAAACAATTCCACCAGTGGATGCTCCCCAATCTGAGTTCCGGTTTGGTGGAAATGAGGTTCCAGCAGTTCCTTCGGGTGGATTCAATTTCACCTAAATGTAAGCAAATGACTCAATTCCCTGGATCATGTTCTTGCCATACAAATAGAATTTAAAGCATGTGAGATATTGTTTTGAACTGTTGGATGCAGGAATACTAGCCGGTTCTGCTATTCGAGTCCATATCGGGTGTGGGGCAATGGTTGTCAAGGTTGCTCTCTCACGGGTCCACTCATAGCAGTTGAAACATGCTGGACTGGCATCAGTTGATGGCCGGATTGACATTGGTACAGAGAGATTTAAGAGTTTGATTGCATAATGAGCGTGGTTTATCACTTGATTTAATAAGTTGAGAAGCCAAAATCTCGTTGAGTGGTGCTTATACCTGGATTGGAAACTATGAAAAACGTGGCAGTCTTTGTTGGTGAGTATTGTCCTAGTTAACGTTGCTTGTACACGTTATATGGACTATGGCACTCACAAAATCCGGTATTTATCTTGGCTTATAGTCGTGAGGAATATTGAGTGAACTTTTGGTTGCATTTGTTTTCCTTTTTGGTGGTATACTGTCCATATTAGGGCTGTACAAATTTGTAATGGGTTAATCCAAAAGTGTCGAAAGCTCATGTTAAAGGAAAATTTGGAGTCTCGAGGCAATTGTTGATAAATGCTTTTTATGATGCTGGACAGCAGCAACAAGCCCAAATTCTTGAATACGGTTCAATGAAAATGGTGCCTTGTGACCAAGTTTACAAAAGACTAATCCAAGAAAAAATCGGAAAAAGGTTTGAATAAATCTTGCGTCTCGTATAGATATAAAATTATGCTATGTTCTTATAATAAAAAGTACGTTACCTTTTGCTTTTTGTTGAGCCAAACCACCATAAAAGTTAATGCCATACATCACAACGAAGGAACAAAGGAAGGAAAAATATATCGCTTGAAGGGGCAAGTACGAAACAAACTTGGAATAATGATGAAAGAAAAATACATGCTAGAAGGGGTCAAGTATGAAACAAACTAGGAATAATTAATGAAAAATACATACTGCTTACAGAGGCAAATATGAAACATATATCAATGCAGATGATGACAAACATAATGAAGGCACACCAATGATGACATATTAACTAATGAGTCTTATAAGAAGTTAGTCTTTAAACATCTGCCCAAAGCAGGTTAGACCAAACCATGTTGGTGCAATTATATCAATCGTTAAGCTGCATTTATCCTATGAATTGCGATGAAAGGTAAGCGTAAAATTGTTGACATAATCGCTAGATATGTGCATCTCATCAATTAGTGCTCATTATGCAAGAAGCTGAGAAAAATTGCTAAACGTTTATTCTTCAAATTAACTACATTAGAGGCATTTGGAAAGAACTTCTTAGAAGATGTTTGATTGCTGGAGAATTAAACAGGCAGGTCTGTGTCAAGTCTTGACATTCAACTAGCAAATACACCAATAAAATTGCTTACAAATGTTTCTGGTTAGTTCTCTCATCAATAGTTGCAACAACTTGAGATGAAAAAATTACATGATCTTTCAAGACAAATGCCTCCTTAAGGCACAATTCAGCAGGCAACTTAGGCAACATATAAGGCTCCAAATCAACATACAAAATCACAAATTGCAGGACAAGCAATACGCCCTTTCCTTTTGGAATGTCTAGCTTTTCTTTCGTTCATCCTTTAAATTTTTTACTTGCAATCCTTGATAGTCACCAATCTTTAATGGCATTTAGCATTGTATTTTACATGTACAACTATATTGCCTTTCAAGGCTTAATACATTAACATCTTTTTTTAAAAAAACATATGAAACAAACTAGGAACAATTATGAAGGAAAAATATATTACCTAAGGGGCAAGTATGAAATAAAGTAGGAATAATTATAAAGAAGAGAGTTCCAAGGGAAAAAGGGTTTAAGAGGAAGGCTCCATTCGGGTGCTTTCTTTTTACTAATATTTGTGTTAATCCCCTCGATTAAAATGATTTCTCTGATTCAACAGAAGGTTTTTTAGCTTGATGCTTGTATATCATGTTTCTTATTTCTGAATATTTTGTGGTTTCAATCTCTCCATAGAACATAAACGATATAAATATCGGTTTAGATATTACAAGATCATCTTTGATATGGAACTGAGCCTTGTTTATTCAGTCAACTATGCTCATCCATTAGTTCTCATTACAATATAAGTTACATGAGTTCTTGCAACTTTTTCCATAACATTGAAGAGTAGTAGCATCTGAAGAAGAGATAGTTTAAGAATTCATTCTCTTGATTAGATATCTAGCACCATAAGTTATTAGTGTTGATGCCTTTGATCCTACATATGCTCTTTACCTTTTGTTTGATTACTAACTAAAGGATAAAGGATGTTTATGAGAAGCCATTCATCTAAACTAATTTTTTTATCTAAGGGATTATCCGATGGGTGATTGAGAAGACCTTCAAGCAAGATTTATTCGTAAATTTCTTAGAAATGTGCCTTGTCCAAACAATTATGTCTTGTCCTTTCAATTTGGGACAATATCTTGGTAAATTTTCATATCAGAAGAGAAGTCTCTAAACTTACAGATCTAAGTGTTACCTATTGGTTTACACCCTACAACCAATCAGTTGGTTGTAGTTTAGTGGCAAAATAATTTAAAGATATTCTTTATCTATTACATTTTTAAATGTATATGACAGTCTTTGAGATACATATACATTGTGAATGAAATTATGACAAGATTATAATGAAATTCATACTGCATTTATGTATTATCCCTAAATTATTCCAAGTTATTGTTCTATTAAGACTAGATATTAATAGAAAGTAAAAAAGACTAGTACACGTTATGATTTTCTTTATAAAGAAAGTAGTCGATCTCATAGACGAAAGTATAGAGATAATTAAACAAACATGTAGATGCTTATTAAAAAACAAGTTCACTAAACTGACTATATATGAGATATTTATTTGGAACATTACTTGTATGTCTATAGAATTTCTCATTATAATGATTATATAAGTGACCGTTTGATTTGAGATCTTTAACGTTTTCTTGTATGGGAATTGTTATGTTTTGATAGTTAAGGATGACTCAGTCGGTAGTCATTAGATATAGTATGAACTATATGGAGGTAGTTACGTGATGAAAATAAGATTGATCATCCTAAAGTAACTAGGAAAAATGCTTCATCATTCTCAATTATTATTTATTTGAAAAATATTTGGATAAGGTGGAATGACATTTTGTAAATAGTTTACAAATATTATTAATAGAATAAATAGCTAATAGTAGAGAACTAATATGATTAAGTTCAAAATAGAGCAGACATTAATTATATGCTCTATTTCTAATTAGAATACTATATGATAAAAGGATTGAATTATACAGAAAAATTATACATGAAAAGGTTAGTCAAAATTATTTTGTTATTCCTAAATTTTTTGGCGGTCATGATATATTGCTAGACATTAATCTTGATCTGTGGATATAAATTGGTTAATTAGATAATTAAAAATAAGTTAAAGGAGTTTAATTTATCTAATCCTAAATACAATTGAGGGTTATAATTTGTATCCATTGTCAATATATTTGAGAATCTAATGGTTCACACATAAGGAACGGACTGAAAAGAACAAAAATATTTTAATTAAGTTGGACTTGATTGTAAAGTTTGAGAAACTTTATAAGTAAATATGAGATATTTAATAAAGAAGGATCCATATAAGATATTAGATCTCATTTGTGTATAATTGGTATTTAATTATAATTATTTTAATTCTAATTAAACTTTAGTAGAAATTAGAATAATTTCAATTAAATTACTAAAATATCCAAAAACTTATAATACATAGGCTTAAGCTCTAATAAAGCTAGCACTCCTTACCTAACTCTTTTTGCAAAAGTTACATAGCTCTCTCAACTTGTTATGTGGATACAATTAGAGCCCAGACACTTGTGTGGCTATGATGGTTGAGATGGACTGATTTTAAAAATGATTCAAAGGAGATGACAAGAAAATAATCAATCTTCATAATAAAGTATGAATTATTATTCATGCTTTATTATAATTTGTGTTATCATTTTATAAAATTTGAAATGATCTTAGCTTTTGGGAAATCAAACAAAAAAAGTTTTCTAATGGCATTGTGCTCGAACATGGCTTCTTCCCCTTTTCAAAGTTTTTCCACTTTTCTTCAATTTCTTGTTTCCAGTCATTAACAAACACATCAAACACCCCTTAAAACATAAAATTAAGATTAAATTCTTACTCTAAACCAATCAAACAATTAAAACACATAACATTACTAACAAAAACACAATTCTAATTACTAACAAAAACACAATTCTAAATCCTAAACGCATAATTATCGTCTAAGAAAATACTTAAAAACACACTCAACCACCTAGAAAACACACTATAATATACACCTATCAACATTCTCATACTTAAATCTTTGTTTGTCCTTAAGAAAAGGGAAAAAAAACACAAACATAAAGATAAAATAAACATAAACATAAACATAAACACGACACATAACATATAACTCATAACCACAGAATCATATACAATGTAATAATGTTACAATGGCTTCCAATCTCATACAATTAACTTAACCTCAAACATCAACCATTTAAAAAGAGTTAACATACAAACTTATTATTAACATACAAACTTATTCCTTTCATGTTTAAGTGCTTTGATTTGAATATACATATTAATCAAAATATTAACACCTTATTCATACACCTATAACACTTGTAAACACGCATTTATTATTGATCAATTAAAAAAGCAAACCATCATTAAGTAACCCTTCATGAAAATTCTTGCTATTTTTAACAAATTAGTAGGTTTAATTTTATTTTAAGCACTTTATTTTTATATTTTCTTTAACGATAACCCAGTCTTTTGATGCAAAGGCAAATACCTTGTCATGAATGTCACTTATTCACTCAACTAGATTCCTTTTTTTTTTTGTTTGGTTGGAGAATCATTTTAGCCTTTTGACGCAATGGCAAACATTTTGTCATGAATACCCCTAGTTGCTTAGCTATATCACAACTCTAAACTATCTACTAGCTCAATTTTCTTAGAAAGAGACAGGGGACTAGGAATTTTATTTAAAAAATTTTAAAAATAATTTCTTAGTCTACCTCATTTCTTCTTAGTCAATCACTCTCGTGAAAGGGTACTACTGATGGAAACTAATTTCACTGAATGTAATTATAAATGTATACAACAAGTGTCATAAAGTGAATGAAAAGGTTTCATATCTTAATTATCATGCATATTCATCTCAAAGACACTTCGAATACAAAATTCACAAGTTACTATGCCTTTACAATTTAAATGACCATGTTCAAAAGTAGGTCAATTCTATTGAATTCATGCCATTGACACATTCACACAATACACACATCATATAACAAAATGTTCACACTATGGTAACCTAATCAAACTAACACAACGCAAATGTTAATTTCACATACAATTGATATGCAAGTGCGTATATGTCCCCACACTTGAACAATACATTTTTCTTAATGTAGAAAACAAAACAATATAAATAAAGAGAAATAACATTAAAGAAAAAGTAAGAGCAAGAAAACTTATAGTAATTCAGGTGGTGATGGTATTGGAGATGGAACTTAAATTCACTTCATGTCATAAGCATCCATCAATTCAAATCTCTACAAAATAAACATGAAGCATAAAAAAATAAAAAACTAACAAATAAAATGAAAATAAAAATGAAACACATCTTAATTCTTAGGTTGCTCCCAAGTAGCGCTTGCTTAATGTCATTAGCTCAATATATCCTTCTCTTTTACCATCAACTTGGGTCTATAATTAATGGCTTGTTTTCACTTGTTTCTTTCGATGACAGTTTAGTAGTCTGTGAATAAGTCTTATGTTGTAAGATAGTAAAAAGAAAATATTTTATCAAATAAAAAATCCAAGTGATTATATTAACTCCCCTTTTTATAACAAACTATCAATAAAATAAAGAATGATGAAACTCTATGAATCTTCAATTAACTTCAAGAGTTTGTCATGTGGGAAGGCGAACTAATCATTCTCTTTGTCATTTACCTTTTTCCACTCTTCCACTTTCAATTCTTGAACAAAGACTTCCTTCTCTTCTTCATCCACTTTTTCCTTTATCCTCTGTTCTTTGTTCTTTTCTTGAATAGCAATTTCATTCGTGAATTTGACCTATGTCTCCTTTTTCACTTTGAGGCATCAATAGGCTCTAATAACATATTGTATTTGACTCAGTATCAATATGCTTATATTGTGTATTCTCATGCTAGTTTTGCATGAAATATGGTTTCTCCCAAATATAATATGGAGCTCAAAATTGATGGTTGTAATGGTTACCCCCAAAAATGTCTCAACACAATAAGGATGTCAGCTGTACTTCTGTCTTGCTTAGAAGAGACCTACGTTCCTTGTTAACAATGCATCTATAAGTTACCTAATTTAAACCTCCAAGTTATGAATGGCATAAGAAAGGTTCTTCATTATTAGATTAAATTTGACTTGCCTTATCTTTTAAATTTCATCTTAGTTGTCGAGCTTGGAGCTTAACACATCTATTAACTTGTATCACTCGGACTCAAAAGATCAAAGCCTATCTTACTGGAAACTTGGTGGACCTTATGCTCTCATATTGTTTCCTGCATTGTTAGTCCAAGGATAATTTGGATAATTTTTCCACCAAAGATTATATGAGGTTAAGCAACTCCCATTTATATTGTAATGCTTTACTGAGTTAGAAGAAAAGCTTGCATGTTACTTAGCTTGAAGTTGTTATTTTTAAAATCTTGAGTTTAAGCACCTACAATTACACAAGAAAAGTAATATAATTATGAATCTTACGAAATTCAAATCGTATAAGATGCTAATTTAATTTCCAGCAACGATGCCAAAAACTTATTGACAGTTTTATATAAAAACTTGAATACCATAAGTATATGATCATATCTTTTAGAATAAAAGGTATCGTTCTCATGAAGATCAATTAAAAACCTAACAATTTGAATGCACTTTGTGATGCCTAGTTCCTATCCTTTGTCACGATTGCAGAACTATGCATGATTATGGCTTCTTCCCTTTTGCAAGTTCTTCCCCTTTTCTTCAATTTCTTGTTTCCACTAAATAACAAACACTTCAAACACCCCTTAAAACATAAAATTAAGATCAATTTTGTTGTTGTAAATCAATCAAACAATTAAAACACAAATTCACTTACAAAAACACAATTCTAAGTCCTAACACATTATTATCATCTAAGAAAACACTTAAAACACACTCAAACACCTAGAAAATATACACCTATTAGTTGATTATTGTATTCAAGAACTATACATTTGTTAGCTGTGATTTGGTTGGAGGCTAGCTAATGTCCTAGTAAGCCACGTGAGAGACCAAAACTGGAGAAGTGAGTAGTTATCATCTACTACTGCTTGGAGAAGTTTTCTCCTTGATTGTGACAAACTCAAAGAATAGGCAAAGTGGCTTGACTACACATAGAGAAGAGGATGTTGGAGCTCATGACATAACTTTCAAAATAACGTAGCTTTTGCCAGCACATCACACTGTGTTGCTTGGAGTTCTTGCAGCTTGCCAGTGGCAAGCTACTACATGTAGATGTAGTGGCAAGGACGACTATCTTGGTAAATGGCAGATTAAAGCAACAATAACTTCTTTGTGTGGTGGATAGGATTTTATCTTTATGAAACTGTGGTTTCCAAGGAAGATGATATAAGGTTGTTTGGACATAGAGGTAAGTTTATTCTAGTATTGGAATAAGCATTTGGGTAAGAATAAGAATATCCAAAAGTTAGAATAATGGCTAGTTGGTAATTGGAATAGGATATTGTAAGGTTGGAATAAGATATTCCATAACCTAGATTAAAGAATGTTTGGTCATAGGGTTAGCTTGTCCTAAATACAAATAAGGTATTCTTTGTTTGGAGATAGGATTAATCTAATCCTAATAAATATCATTCTAAACATAAATTCAAAATTATTTTAAAATTAAAAATAATTACAAAATTAAATTAATTATTTTTCTTAATATGATTAAGATTAATAATTATATTGATTTCTAATTAATTTTAGAAAATAACTTCTAAAATTAAAGTTAATTTATTTCAATTAGATTGAAATTAATTAAGCAAACTCCTTAAAATTAAAAAATTACTTTATGATGTAATTAAAAAAGATGTTTCTTAACTAAATTTATTTATTTCAATTTGATTGAGATAAATTAATTTTATTTTTTAGAGAATTACCATTCTATTTATTTAAATTTTCTTATTTATGAATAATAAGTTTCTTGATTTATTAAAAAAGATATTCTCTTGATTAAATTTTAAAATTTTTTTCCATTTACTGATTAAGAAAAAGAGCTTTCTTTAATATTTTTTGAATATAGTTTTCTATCTTATTAAAGAAAGATTTTTAGTAATTAAAAAATTAATCTCCAAATAAATAATATAAAGAATTTTTTAATTAAATGAAAAGGTGTTTTATTTAATTTTCAAAGTAGTTTCCTTTTAATATAAGAAAATGGTTTTCTAATTAAGAAAAAATAATTTCTAATGAGATGGGAAATTGTTTTCTAATTGGACTAGAATGTCTTACTTGATAAATTTGGAAAAAAAAAGGAAATTTTCTAAATTATAATAAGTAAGAAGTATAATTTATTTAAAAAATTTCAATTAATTTTGTTAAGGAACTCAAGATAACTGAAAATAGTTTCCAATTGGATTTAAAATTATTTTCAAGTCAAATTAAATTTTTATTTAGAATAGGAATTTAGTTTATTTAGGAATCAATAAGTTTAATCTAATTTAATTTTTCTAAGGAGTTGGAAATATTAAATTAGATTACAAAGATCAAAAACTAGGATCAAACAAAGCTTGATATTTTATGCCTATAATTTGATTATGAGTGCATAAGTTATATATTTGAATATATGTTTGATATATTATGCATGTTGAATTGTATGTTTTATATGTATGATATTTAATCATTAAAATATTAAGTATATATTAAGAATGTGATTTTTGCATTTCATTATTATAAAAACAAACTAGAATTCTATTTATTGTTAGGCTTTTTGAGCAAACTTAAGGATGTTTTAATCAGAAGATACCTAGTCTTATAACAATAGGTCCTACTTAACAAAATTTATGTGATTTAGATAAGCTAACTCATGATTACACAAATTTAAAGGTAGGGTTATGAATAACATATAAGATATATTCTTGCAAAAGTTGCCACCTAATAAATATAAGAGTTTCATAATATGCGATTTATAAAGTTATCTACTTAATTTAAGTTTAGTTAGTTTGTTGAGCAAACTCAAGATCAACTAAATTTGAATGTGATCTTAGCTTACTGTAAAGATTACAGTAATTTTTTAATAGTAGTGAGGGCTATTATTTTGAATAAAATAGTGGGAGTAAACAAATACATGATTAAAGTCCTAATTTTATTTAGCAATCATTGCTTATAACCAATACTTGCTTTTCTTATAATATATGTTATTATTAGTAAAATGTACCTTATTTGGTGTAGTTGATACTAAGTTAATGAGCATAGTTTCTTGTATAAATATTAATTTAATGAACATAATTTCTTGGATAAATATTAATTTAATGAGCATAATTTCTTGGATAAATATTAATTTTGAAAAAAGTTCTCAAAGTTTGATAGAAAAGTTATATGTCTATTATGCACTTTTGTTATAATCCCTATTGAGGATTTGGTGACAAAGTTTTAGAGATATGTCAAAAATATATAGTAGAGATGAGAGGTTGCAAAGAGTATAGTTGAAAGGTATAGTACCTTGATGAAACTGGTTCATTAAATTTACTCTACTAAAAGCATAAATATGTTCATCAAGTAACAACTTTGTTATAGTACAATAGTAGTTTTCATAAGAAGAAAATGATTGCAAGACTTTCCTTGCCTATACATGATATGGTAAAGATCATAAATATATTTTTTATTCATATTTATGAGTATTTGATACTGAATTTAGATTCAATATTACTATAATATTTAAGACGTGATAAGACATAGATTATTGAGTAAAAGTAGTCGATCCAAGTCTATGCAAATATTCTATATATGTTAGATCAAAGGAGACATATGCCTAACATAAGTGGTAGTAATACAAAGTTAGATAACCGAGACAATCCTTTCATGCCATATTGGTTAAATCAGCATAACAAAAATTGTAAAGTTACATACAAAGATATATGTATACTTTTGATTATGATTCCTATAAAAATTGTGAAACTTGTTAAGTTGAAGAATAACTAAATCAACTTTTGGTGAAAGGATGATGATGGTATTGAATTGTTAAATTTATACATATGATATATTGCAAGTTGAAGTGAGACTCGCATTAATTTACCAAGCATTGATGAGCTTTTGGTATCAAATGCTTACGACTTGCCTGTGTGATTGGCCGCGTGGAGTAGGCGTAAAGATAAAAGGACGATACTTGTAATTCATTAGATTATTGATGACTTTATATGATATAGTCATATATATTAAATGAAATGTTGATTTAAATATTATGAAAATTTTAAATAGTTTAAATCTAAGTATAAATTAAGCATTGAAAATGCTGAAGAACTTTAATGAGATTGATGTGGTAACTTATATATTTTTTGGTTATGTATAAGAAATGAGATTCTCTAGTGAATACTTTTATAAAAAAATCCATAAGAGCATAGATTTATATGAGGAAAATACAATATGAGAGATTGTATATTGCAATATACTTTTTTCTATAACTATGCCTAGTACAATGACTCACCTTTAATAGTTCTAACTAAATCAATTAGCGAGGTTTCATATTAGATATGAAACACTAAGTCTTTGAAAAAGTCAAAGTTAATGATTTATGGATGTGATGCTTAGTTGATGTATGCATTATCTATTAAGTAAATTGAGTAATAAAAGATTATAAGATATCTAAAAGATGGGATATAATCTTACATACCTATTGAACAAATTGCTTGTTTCAATGAGCATTTATAGGAGAATGGTTCTTAAGATAAGTAGTAGGAGTAAGATGAAATTTGAAAAGTTTAAATCCAATGACAATTCATGCAATTGGACCTAGTGCCTTTATTGATACATTTGATGTATAGTTGAAAGGATACAAGACATTGAAAATTTCACTTTCATGATGAATTCAATTAGAGTTTTAGAGATGATTATAAATTTATCATCTCTACAAGAAGGTTAGTGGGAGTATAGTATTTCTCTCCAATGAAAGTATGTAAAGACATATTGCTCATAAAGAACAACAATTCTATTTTTCAATTATTGAAATAAAATTTTCCAAAGAAAACTTTTACTTGATATAAAAAGGTAACAACTTAATTTTAGGAATTAGATCTATAGAGATAGATTGGTAGTTGTTTATATATAGATATTATACTAAAGATGTTTAGTATTTGAGATATCTAATACTTGTGAAGTATTAAAGATATCAATTATTCTATATATGAGTTAAAATTTAGGTTCAAGGTTATATGGATATTAACTTTAGAAGTAAATCCTAATTAAGGTCTATTTTACTTAAACAGTATTATTTTAAGATTGGAAATGTTCCAATGTAGCAATGGATGTTAATTAAGCCATAATACATTCTCATTTAGTAGAAATGATTATTCAGATCAATAAGTTTTTTAATGGACTTAGTATAGTTCCTTGAATTGCTCAAGACAGTAATATACTATAGAATATTAGTGTTGGCCCCTGAAATTTTTTTTTAAAATTAAGCATGTCTAAATTATTTTTAGGTCTTAGCTCTTAAGAAATGAAAATTTTAATGAGGGACTACGTTTAAATTAGAGTGGAGTATGTTGCTAGACATCAAAAAGAATAAGAGGGCTTGGGGCAATTTGGGTAGATCATTAAT
>JANZLD010000006.1:45679651-45709841 GCA_026413575.1 Erythroxylum carthagenense | reverse complement strand
ACAAGAATTCTTGTACCACAGTCTTGGAAGGAACAAAAAATTTCTGTCCTTGTGCTTTGAAGACGAAATAAAAATAGGTGAGGCAGCAAGCAAATACTACGAAGAACAGAACTTTTGTGTCCTTGTCATCCGTCCTCACCCATGAGGACGGCAACCAAACACTACGAAAGTCTCATAAAATTTGTCTTGTTCACATTCACGTTGCAATTGACACCACCATTCAGTCTTGAAAAGAGAGACGGCAATGAATGCGACCTCCATCTGTTGAGATAAAGAATCGATTGCCTAGTTTTCTACCCCTTTATACTCAATGCGGTAATCATATCCCATCAATTTGGGCAGCCAATGAGCTTGTGAGGGAGTGGTGATCTGTTGCTCCAGTAAATATTTAAGGCTCCTTTGATCAGTTCGAACAATGAAACTCCCTAACAGATAAGGACGCTACTTACAACGGACTTAACAATTGCCAACATCTCCTTCTCGTAGGTTAACAATTTAAGGCCGACATCTTTCAAGCTTTCACTAAAATAGGCAATAGGCCTCCTATCTTGCATCAAAACCACGCCAATTCCGTTGCCACAGGCGTCACTCTCTATGATGAAGGGTTGTGAAAAATTAGGAAGCCATAAGATTGTGGTATTAGTTAGCACCTCCTTTAGCTGGTCAAAAGAAGCAGCTGCTTCTTCCGTCCATTCAAATCCTTCCTTCCCTATTGAGGGGAGCGACAATGGACCTAAAGTTTTTCACAAACTTGCAATAGTAACTCGCTAAGTCTAAGAACCCTCGGACCTAGCAGACGGTCGTCGGAGTTAGCCATTCTTTAATCGCTCTAATTTTCTCCGAGTCTAGTTCAACTCCATCCTCTGATATAATTTGACCTAAATATTCACTTTTCTGCACACCAAAAACACACTTTTCTCTTTTCACATACAATTGGTGTTGGTTTAACACCGTTAGAACCACCTGAATATGCTGTAAATATTCTTCCAAAGTCTTTGAATAAATTAAAATGTCATTAAAGAAAACCAAAACAAACTTACGCAAATAAGGGCGGAAGATCTCGTTGATCAAGATTTGGAATGTCGAAGGGCATTTGACAGTCTGAATGGCATCACGACGAACTCATAATGTCCTTCATGAGTACAGAAGGTAGTTTTATGGATGTCAGCCTCATATACACAGATTTGATGGTACCCGTGCATCAAATCTACCTTTGAGTAATGTCGGGCTCCAAACAGCTCGTCTAAGAGTTCGTCAATCACTGGAATTGGAAATCGATATTTGATGGTGATGGAATTAAGCGCTCGGTAGTTGATACAAAATCTCCAATCTCCGTTGGCCATTTAACTAGTAACATCGGGGATGAGAATGGGCTAGCATTGGGACGCATCAAAGCGGATGCAAGTAGTTCTTGAACCTGTCTCTCAATTTCAATTTTTTGGTAATGAGGATATCGAGATGTTTGTACATTGACATGATGCAAATTTGGGACTCGGGAGATTCGATGGTCCTCTCTTTTAGGTGGAAGTCGGGAGGGAGCTTGAAAAAGGTGGGAATGGTCTTCGAGGAATTTATTGAGGTTAGGAGGATGAGAGGTTGAAATTTTTGTGCCGTGAAATTCTGAGGGAATAAGTTGAATAAAAAATTCGGCTCCTACTAAGTTACTAGAACTCAGTTGGACAGTTTCCTTATCAGATAAAGACTCTATCTCTTTGTACTGCAAGCCGTTAAAAATATGATGAACCCCATTCAGAATAAAAGACATAGTCAACTTACGGTAGTATGTGGTAATGGGCCTTAGTGGTTTCTAACCACTAGACCCCTAGAAAAATTAAACAAGTTGTTATGGGCAAGATATAAAAATCGACTTCAATGAGGCAACCTTGGATATTGACGCGTAAACCACGACACACTCATGTGCACTCAATTCTTTCCTAGTTCGCAACTATCACATGGAGTTGCGTATTGATATCAACAAGGAGTCCAAACCAGGTGACCAATTTTTGCTCGATGAAGTTGTGAGTGTTGCCTTTGTCAATCAACACTATGATCTCTTTATTTTTTAGCTTTCCTTTAACTTGAAAAGTTTGGGGGTGCTATGTACCAATGATAGGATGGAAAGATATGTGAGGTAGCAAAAATTCATTTCCATGATCTTCCAATTCGTCTCCTTGTTCCAGAAGCTCTTCTTCTCCTGTAGCATCTTCTATCATGAAAAGCTGAGAATGGATACGTCAATGACTAAGTACAAACTTTTCGTCGAAGTAAAAACATAGTCCTTTCTCTCTTCTTTCTCATGCTTCCTATAGAGAGAGTTTCCTGAAATTAGCAATTCCTGCTTAAGTTATTGGAGCTGGTCCTAACACGCCCGAATTAGATGATGGCAGGTTGGGTTTTATAGTTCCAAGTGTCACAATGCATGACGCATTGAAAGGTCATTTTTGTAGTTCATTCCTTTCCTCTACAAGGCATGCTACACTGATTGTTTCAGACAACGTGAAATGCTTCAACATCTTGACGCCCAATCGAATTTTATCCTTGAGTTCGGCAACAAAACAACCCAGTATGACTTTGTCAGGCAACCCTTCAATTCAATGTGATAGCCGCTCAAATTGCTTTTGATAGGCTCTAATAGTAGTTGTTTGCTTAAGGCGAGTAAATGTCTCTGAAGGGTCCTCGAATTCGGTAGGTCTAAACCTCTAAAAGAAGGCCTTCATGAATTCATCCTAAGACATAGGGCCTCGGGTTTTGGAGTACCACCTATGCCATTGCAACGCTAGCCCTTCCAAGTGGAAAGATGCCAGTTGCACCATTTGATCATCTGGAATTCTTTGATACTCTAAGAACTGTTCAGCTTTATAAATCCACCCTTAAGGGTCTTCCCCTCCAAATTTTTGGAAGGAGAGCTTTAATGTGGACCTTCGGGCACTATCCTCAAAACTAAAGGATTCCCCGTGGAAGAATGGATTTTCATCAAAGGGTTGTGGCAACGAAACGGAAGCTTTAATGGACTGCAGTTTAAGTATCATGGTTTATATCATCAAAATCATTCGGTTAATGCTATCTTCATGCTTAACCATCGTATCTATCATCTTACTTCGGAATTTAGCATTGGTCTTGCCTCTTGTTTCCATGATACCATAAGCTATCTCTTATACCAATGATATAGTTAATTAAGGACTAGAGAATTTAGAGAAATAAGAAAGCCGTAGAAGAAGAACGCAGAAGAAGATAGGGTATTGTTGAAAAATTGCCTTCTTTTTTATTTTATTGGTAAATTCATATTTACAGAGATTGCATTAGAAGATAAATATCGAACCTAATAAATATCAAATCCTAACAATCAGAAGTCTTTTAAGCTATTAAATTAGGAAACTAACGTTGGTTAGAGACAAACTCTTATTTGACATATTCTTACGGAAACAGTAACATATAAGATATTCTCTGCTCTGCACGTGATAGCCGGTCTTCGAGCCCAAACGGCGTATCAGTGCAGCCCCACTCCCCGTGTCATCTTTCCGACGCTCGCAAGGCTAACATCCCATCGTATAATAAAAGAAATCCAAAGTCATACGTTCCCTTTTTCTGGAAAACAAATCACATTTAAATATTGATCCTTTTTATGCCAAAATTTGAAACTCTGGAAGATCCCGAACGCAGTGAGCAGTAGGGAGGATTCGCATTCAGCTTCGTAAGCTTCTCTTTCTTTCTCTTTCCTTTACTGTTTGGTTCCTAAGAAACTTAAGCAAAACGAGGCGTAACGAAATCGAACGACCAAATTACTCATCGTTTTTCTTTTATATCGTTTTAACTGCTGCATTTCGTGAAGAGCAGAATGTTTGTTTTCCGTGTTCTTCCTTCCTTTTTTTTTGGGTTTATTCTCGTCTTTTACAATCTTGAATTTGGTGTTCTCTTTGGTTTTCCTTGCATTTCTTGGGTTTCCAAACAGTTTCTTAATGTTCGCCTGTAATGGTCTGAGAAGGCTTTTGGACTTTATGCTGCTGTATTGTGATGAAGGTTTCCTTTTCTTCTAAGCTATTTCATTGCTTCATTCACAATTATCTTATGCGCTCTTCTTCTTCTTTGTTATAAATTTACAGGTAGGCGCTTACCGATTGGTTAAAATTGTTGAATCACTATTATACTACTAATTGCAGCATTTAATATGGTAGAAGTTTAATATCTTATTATAATGTGATTTTCCATATTGGGAAAATAATTCATTTGTTGAATCACTAATATACTACTAATTGCAGCATTTAATATGCTAGAAGTTTAATATCTTATTGTAATGTGATTTTCCATATTGGGAAAATAATAACTGTTTTTGGGTGATTTATAAGAGTGATAATAACTTCAGCTAATTCTTTTGGACTAGGTAGTTTGGGGTTCATTTGAAGTTGTTGGGAACTATGTACTTGGATTGTTACATATATTAACTACAGTAACCAGCTTATAATTGTTATTCCATACCCCCTTTTCATTATATCGAAAAGAAAGACATGGCATGAACTGTGAACGGATTGATGTATTTGCCTTATGCATTTCTGCATATAAAGAAATTTTCTACTGATAAGTGTTAACCATTAACAAGAATGTATTGTCAAAATGATTTCATTCTCATAATATTGCAAATCACATTGTAAAATGCTGAAAAATGTATCCTTTTGTAATAGTCAAATAAGAGGGTCTTTTGGGGCTAAATTCATATTACACGTGGGGTTTTTTCTGTAACAGCAAATTGCTGGGGTTCTTGTGGTGAATAACTTTAGTTAGGTTTTGTAACCGTGTTATAATATTGTGTATATTATCACCGAGGCAGTAGAGAAAAACTTACACTGAGAAAGAAAACTAAAACCTTGTTGAGAAGTTCTTTTGATTTATAGGGTAGCAGCGATGGCAAGGGTGGTGGCTTCTAAACTGTAAATATGCCCTTTTAGTTAATTCATGTTTCTGATGGAATCAATGTTTATATTGTTTGTATTTGGAACATAATCGAGGCTTTGTCAAATTTTTTGGTTCTAGCTGCAGGACTGTCTTTACATATGTGAGCCAATGAGAAAATTCACAAAATCTATTGTCACGGTTTGATTTATGCTTTAACATGTAGGACCAGTGCTGTTTAATTTTGGACATGGGCTTAAAGGAGATGGTTCCAGAACTTCTGACTAAAGAAGATCAGATAAATCAAACATTATGCAGGCATTCCTTTTCTAATTTAAACCATGTTTCTCCAGTGGTATTCTTGTACCTCCTGAAAGAATGTTACACTCATGGTAAGATCTTTTTCCTTGATATGGTATATTCTACATTCTGACAGTTTTTGCTTCATTTCCCATTTTGATGCTGTGTAGAATGATTGATTGCTCTTTTTGGGGTCAAAATGAAACTAAGATCTTTATGAGTTAATGAGACAGGAAAGTATTTCATAAGTGTCATTTTTCTTCTTTTCTCTCTCTCTAGTTTGAGCTATTTCTTTATTGATTGACTGACCAAGCAATTTTTTGGGAGTTGGCGCCTGTTTATAATTCTGAATGATGTTCATAAATAGCATGTCTAATTTATTCTATTAATGATTATTGATCTCTCCAACTTAAGTTGTCCAGTAAAAAGTAAGACAGTTCTCAACATTCACATGCCACAGGTAGGTTGAAAGCTACAAAAAAGTTCAGAAGTCTTCAAAATCAGGTCCACCAAGCACTGTGCAATTCTCCCCAGCCAGGACCAGCTACTTTTGTGCTTTGGTGCCTGTGTATCCTGCCCATCTTTGGAATTTACTCTGAAGGACTTAGCCACTTGGTTATATCTGCTCTTCGTCGTTTATTAAAACGAGAAACAATTTCAGAAGATACTTTGAAAGCAAAAGTTCCAGCAGCTCACTTATTCATAAATATGGTAGGTGGCATAGTTAACCTTGATGAGAAAATTATTCTGAAGGTAACTGAAGTTTTCGACATCAAGTTGGTAGACATCATGGAAGCCTTATGCCAGTTAAATGCTGCAAATGCTTATGGGATCGATGTAGCCAAAACATTTGTGGAGCAATATATTTTCAGATTGTTAGAAAATCGATCATATATGGCAGCTGTCACACTATTAGAACACTTCTCCATCCGCCAGTCTGGGCAGTCTTTCCTTGTCATGATGATGGATAACAAACAATTTAAAGCAGCTGAAAAATGGGCAACTTTTATGGGCAATTCGATGCTGTGCATACTTGTGCACGAATATGTTGATAGGAACATGCTACAGCAAGCATATGACATCATAAAGAAAAACAATATGAGGCAGGAGTTCCCAAATATATTCCAGAAGTGCAAAGAAAGGTTTTATTTATTGACTTGCATCTGCTATAGCTTGTGCTATTTCTTTTCATAGTTATGTGGTTGATCCCCCCACCATAAAAGCAGGCAAACTAATTCAAAAATTGCACTGTTTGAAGCTTATTGAAGAAATTAGCTGAGAAAGCATTATGGGACCTTGCAGAGGCAAAAACACATGGAAATAAGCAGCTTATTCAATATTTGGTGAGCAGACATTAACATGCATGATGATTAAATATCACATATGTAATCTAATTTCCCTGAATCTGCAACTTTATTTCCAATATGTATCGGGATTTAATTTAGAAGTCTTTCAGCAATTATTTCATTTAAAATTTTCAGAATTTGATACTTTGTTCCCTTGTTTGAATTGACGATGATCCTTTGAATATCAGTCTGAATTAAAGAAGTTAGCAGTTTTATCAACAACATGAAAGAAAGGAGGGATTTAGAATGGTAACAACCATACAATGGGCATATAATCTAGGTCACCTTGTCATCATTTCTTGGTGTTCTTTTATGATGTTTAATGCTTCAAAAGCATGAAAACATATTGCTTTTTTTTTTTAATTTCTTGCATTTAGTCAGTATCTATTTTTCTCCACCATATATTCATTTCTAAGACTTGCTCTCAAACACACCACAAGGTCTCTGAACCTCTGTGATTCTAAACTATTTTTCTTTCCACATTGTTTTGGTAATTGTGTGAATGGAAGTTCCTTGTGGTTTCTTTCCTAGGGGTTGATTATGAGATAAGTGCTCCAACTCTTTAGTAACTATGGTGTCTGCCCTGTGTTTGTTGGGACTTTCTATTGCCTTTTCTCCTTCCATCTGAGAAAGCTTGGGATTATATTGACTTCATTAGGGCAGGTTTAGGACATGATTTCTAGAGCAAATATGTTTCATTACACCTGTAATTTAAAGCTATATTTGAGTTTTGCGGATTTCTGTTTAGAAGGTTAATGGAAAAGGATGATTACCATTTTTAACTGTTTATGATTTTTGATATCTTTCCTTGAAAGTAAAATCAACTTAAAGATGATGGTTTGTTATAATTTTTAATTTTAAAGATTTACTTGGCTATGGAAGCTGGTTACTCTGAGAAGGTTGATGAACTCTGCAATCGTTACTCTCTTGAAGGATTTCCCATACCAAAAGGTAGACTTTATTGTTTCTCATTTATGTTCACATCTGAGCTTGACAGATGAAGATGCTAAATTCAAAATGAATGCTCATGTCCTTTCCTTTCAGTGCAACTACTAATTGTAGAATGTGGACAATTTAGAATAGAATGCATAATGTCAACTGTTTATAGTGGTTATGATGGTTGTCATTGTTGAACCCAAAATGGTTTCTTCAATATGATCTTATTCAACCACCAAGGGTTTAGCCTGGTGTAGAGGGAGCTAGGAGTACCTCTGTATCTACTAGGATTTTTAATCTTGGTAGGTGCATGGGGAAAAGTAATCTGTAAATAGTTATGCCTGCCAATTTATGAAAATAAAGGACTTTTAATTTGTGTTTATTAAATTCTCTAAGCATATCACAATGCATTTAGTCAATGAACAAGATGTGTGCAATTGTATGCTACAGTTTTCTGTTTATAATGAATTGAAAAGGCTTTTAATATGCTTTTCTCGAGAGTTACTTTACAGCAAGGAATATTCATAAAAACCTCATTCTGCTTGTTCATACAGGAAACTCAAGTTTTGGATGGCTAAGAAAGTAAAAATTATTCCTTTATAATTTGTTCTTTTGAGAGTTTTACTCTTCACACACATATTTGGTTTCAATTTCATCAATGGACTCAGAAAAAACTGATTTAAGCCCAAGCAAGGAATGCCTTTACATTGAAGAAACTTTCTAGTGTTGCACATTGTTACTTTCGCCATTATGGGAACGGTAGGTGTTGACTCTGTTCTTAGGGATGAAGAAGCATATGCATAAACACTGTGTTGGACTACTCCACATGTCTTGTTTCCAGTTGTTTACAAGGTGATAGTTATCAACTCTTCAATTAGTCATATTAGGAATGCTCATGGTGCTTTACATTGTGCTTTTTAGGACCTGGGGCATGCCTTTTGCATGATAGATATTTAGACCTGAATGAGTTAGATGTTGAAGACATTATTTGGGTCGATGAAGTTGATGGTTTGCGTGATGCAATGTGGCACATTGAGAATTGTAAAGTTGTGGGTGTTGATTGTGAATGGAAACCTAATTATGCAAAGGGCTGCAAACCAAACAAGGTAAATACCGAATTGTCTCTATATTCTTTTGCAGATCAATTGTTTTGTACATTCTTTTACAGATTTTGAACTTTGATTTGGTAATGTAGAACTAAGGAGTATGATGGTGTCAAATTGTAAGTATTTTGTTCTGTAGATTGATCTTCAGAAGCTTATATTACCATTTTCAATTTTATGCTTTAGTGTCACCTGGTACAAAGATTCTTTCTTCTGTTCTGATTGTCTTTGGTCGCTATAAAGTTAAGCTAGAACATCAGTTCTTTTAACTTGGAGTGGTGTGATCAATTTAACAAACTCTACATCAAATAACTGTCGAAACGTTTTATCATTTCACATTGTTTCTTTCTTTGATGCAAACAAGTTATATATTTTTCAGGTTTCCATCATGCAAATTGCTTCTAAGAAGGTAGTTTTCATCTTTGACTTGATAAAGTTATTTCGAGATGCCTCTGATTCACTAGACAGCAGCCTAACTCGCATTTTGCAGTCCCCTAGAATTCTTAAACTGGGTAGGTTTTTTCTATACACATTCTGAGAATCCCTCATTGCCCATGTATTAAATTAAGGTCTTTTAGGATGAAATATCTCTATGTTTATAGGAACCTCTTTACCATGCTGCTTGTATAGTTTCCAGAGTCATTTCTTGTAGGAACTAGGGACAGTGAGAAGTTGAAACTCCTGTACTGAGCTTGATTAGTACTAGGAGTAACTGGGCCATTCTAATAAGGACCCATACCATGTGATTCTGCTATATGTTATGGATCATTTCCTTTTCAGACATGAATCTTTAATTATTCTAAATTATCTTCTGAGTCTGTGTTGACGACGTGATAATTTATATATAGAGAAGAGGAGAAGAATCTAGAAGATGCATATACTAAATTTAATGCTTGTTATTGATTTGTAGGTTACAACTTCCTGTGTGATATAAAGCAGCTAGCTCATTCTTACGAAGAGATGAAGTGTTTTAAGCATTATGAAATGTTACTGGACATTCAGAATGTATTCAAAGAACGACAAGGTGGTCTGTCAGGGCTTTCAAAGGTAAATTTTAAGATAAGAATCCTCCCATCACCTCCTTTCCCTGTCATATCTCTCGACAATCCCCTTTTTACCTAACATATTCTGTTTTCCACTAATTAGAAAATACTGGGAGCGGGTTTGAACAAGACAAGACGAAACAGCAATTGGGAACAAAGACCTTTGAGCCAGAACCAAGTATTCCTTTTCTCTCCATTATGATTTGATAGATTCTAGAAGATATGATGTTACTATTCTGAATATTATGACTCTAGAGATGTAAATGTAATATTATCACTCTAGACATGTAAATGATCTCATGTTAATAAATTAAAAAGAAGGCTTTATGTTCTCATGTTAATAAATTAAAAGGAAGGCTATCTCCACTTCTGTACACTTGCATGATCTCGTATTTTTGTAGAGGTGATAGATTTTCAAAGAATAGCTTGTTGTGTTGCATTATTTATCTAGTGTTTTGGATGATTCACAGAGATTGGATTGGCATTTTCCTTTTGTATCCGGAATCAAACCTTGTGTGTCTCTCAAAGTTCCATTGGCAAAATGTTTACTTTCCCTGGATTTGAGTGTGTTTGGTATACATTTGTAAGAGCTGAAATTATACCAAATCAATTGATCTTTAGTTGACTTCTAGTAAGAACTCAAGTAAGCTGAAGCGATGACATTTTGCAGCTGGAATATGCAGCTCTTGATGCTGCTGTACTTATCCATATATTTCACCATGTTGGCAATCAGTCTCAGCCTACTGGAATCCCCGAGGACCCTGACATCGAGTGGAAATCCCATATTGTAAGTAAAGATACTAAGGTATCAATATGCATTTGTGGATTGTGGTCCTGTTTGTTTTCTGGCTAGCGTGACTAAGCCTGATTGAACGATTTCTCCACTAAGAGACTTTCGTTGAGGTAACGTTCTAATCTCTTCCTATTTTATGTACAGGTTTCTCACATGGAGAAGTCCAAGGGGGAGAAGAAAAAAAAAAGAGAGAGAGAGAAAAAGAAAGGGAGAAGTAAAGGATGTTTAGATCACGTTTCAGAAAATTAACTGCCGAAGTTGGGACTTGGTTTATTCCCTTCTCAATACATAATTGTAGATATCATCTGTTCTATTTAATTTAAATAGTGAAGGCTGCTGTGCATGAGGACAAGGTTTTAATTTTGAAGACATGGGAATTCGTTACCCAATATGCAATGTGTAGCAAATATTAACTATGTAATACTGGCGGGCTTGTTACGGTGATGGGTCACTTGAACAGGAGGTCTAACTCACAGATGCTCTCTCTCTCCATAATGCACCTGCTCGCCGATGCCCTGCTTAGTCCCTTGCTTGTTCAGTATTAGGTCTGTCTTGGAAGGGGCATGATCTTCTGTCTCATTTTTTCTGTCCCAATTTTATCCTAGGTTGAAATAAAATAGGACAGAGTTGAAACAGAGAAAATGGGACAAAGATCTGAAGGGGACTTTAAATAGATCTCAAATGCCAAGGGTAAGTTTGTCTTTTTCCAAACTTTTCTTGTCCTTCTTTATCATTTAAGAAACGATTTTTTGAAAACCATAGTTGCCAATTTCCACTTTTCCCTTATATGTGGAGCCCATTGCTTGTGAAAACTGAAAGACGAATTGTTTCTTCCCGCCTTTACGCTCCAACCCAACATCCAAACTTGCGGTTTCCTTAAGAGGTGGACCCTTGGTACACCTAGATACAACGAAGGAGGCTTCTCAACCTAAATTTATAAACCCCGGACTAAGCTGGGGATAGATGCTGGATGAATATTAGAGTACTATCACCCCTCGGTGATGGATAGGAGAGCTATGGTAGCTTCTGTGATTGAGGTTTTGACAGAAGTGCAAGGTGCTGGGATACCATTGTTTCTGCAATTTTGGAAGCTTGGAATGAGGTTGAAAAACCTAAAAAAAAACCAACTAATGTACTGATGTGGATTAATTTGTATAGGGTTCTATTGGAATTCTAGTCTACTAAAGGCTCAAATATGCTTACAAGCTTCATTGGGAAACCAATAAGCACAAATGAATCCACAACTCAAAGGAGGAGAGATGGGTATGCTAGGCTTATGTGTGTGTGAATTTAGGAAATGAGTTGCCTAAGGTGATTCTTACGTTGAGGCTAGGTGAGAATTAAGCGCTCTTAAAAAGACTCAGCGAGTGTGGTTTATTAGTGGAAGCCTTCTTTGAATGAATAAGGGAAAAAATAGATAACAATTGGAAGATATTTTATCAAGGGTAATTACGTAGAGTTAAAAGGGAACTGATATGCTATTTGAGCTGATGGTTCTGGTAGTGTATAGGGTCATAATCAGGAGGGTCCAAAGGAAAATATGGAAGCTGTTATTAGATTAGGGAGAATTGTTATCAGGGGGAACATGAAATGATAGTTTGTTGTGTGAAGGAAAGTTAACGATGCCAACATGGAGGGGAAGGAAGATAAACAGGAGGGGAATAAGGATAAGGGTGAAAGGAGGTGTTGGTAAAAGTGACTTAAAAGGAGGGAAGTCTAACTCTACCTAATTGTAACGGTGGAGAGGGGAGCCTTCTGGAGGTAAGGAACTATCATCTCCTATGAATTTATTAGCAAAAGAAGTGATAGGAGCTAAGGAGCAGAGAGGGTACACAACTGTCAACAAAAGAAAGTTGGGTAGAAAGAGTTTGTCTAAAGCACCTAAGCTCATAAACTCTTAATTATGTCAATAATCTCTTGGAATGTTAGGGAATTAAATAGCCCCTCTACACTACAAATGATAAAGAGTTTTTTGTTAGAAAATAAGCTTGAGATAATGTGGAAACAAAGTTAAGCCATTATAAGATTATAAATTTAAAGCTTTTTTAGGACAAATGTACCATACTATCTAATCACCAACACCACCATTATGGGAGGATTATGATAATAATTAGCTTGGTCAATATTCTGGTGCTTTATAGTATTGATCAACTATACATCTAGAAGTCTAATTTATCTATGATAAGGTTAAGGCTTTGGTCTTGGTGATATATGGCTCTATTTTTCTTCTAAAGAAAACAATTGTGGATTACTTTAGAGGATCTTCAAAAACATATTAGAGATCTATGGTTAATAGTATGTGGTGTTGCATGTGATATTAAATATTTTAACCACAAGTGAACAATGTATCTGTAGCTAGCACTGACAAATATGGGTCAATCCTAAAAGGACTGTAAATACTAGTATTAACTCTTTTTCTATTATCTAACTGCCAAGTCAAGTTGTGGATTTAATTTAAAACTAAACTGAACAGAAAATAATAAACTAGGATGAAGAAAAAGTACTACGATTAAATAATATCAAACAAGTAGTATCTAGATGATGAATCCCCTTAAGATATCGTAAACACACTTATCATACAATTAACTTATTGATTATTATACTGTTGAGACATCAAAAGCAACTCTAGTTTTTTTAGAATTCAGGATAGAGACACAAAATTGTTTTTCTTTCTTTTCTTTTCTTATATTTCTTTTTCTTAGATGTTGGTTTGGATTATTAGGATGTTGAATGTGATTAATCTATGTTAGGGATTATTCTTAAACTGTTTTGTCTAAGTTGAATTTAATAGACATATTAATGCTTTGTGATGTTTTTTTTAGATAAGTTGAATTAAATTAAGCCATAAAAGGCAAACATAAACTAGTACCAATACACTCACCTTGTAAATATAAGAGATAGAAAACTACAAAATTACACTTGATGCATATTCAAAGCATTACACCTCAAGGCAATTGTTTATACTCTCCAAACATTGTTGAGATAATGCAAGTCCAAATCCTTGTGTCTATGGATGCTAATGTGAGTTTTAATATGTTGAAATAGATATATGTTGAAATGTTCAAAGTGAGGCACTTGTCATGAAATATTCTGTTTTTTTTTTTTTAATCCCAAACTGATAAGGTCAAGAAAGAAAGAGAGTTGCAAAAGCACCATTTGATGGTTTTATTCTGAAGTCCTAAATTCACATACCGATGCTTAATTTGACTTAAAATCTCGGGAAATTCCCTTAACTAACACTTTAGCATCAGTGATTTCTAGGCATCTTGGACATAATTGCATTTGAAGAAAAGATTGTTTAAGGTTTTCTCATCACTTCTACTGAGACAACACTAATTAGTGAGGTAAGTAAACCTTACAATCATGTCAACAGTAGGTAGCTTGTTTAGCATTGCAAGATAAAAGATTGTTGATGATCTAGGCTGATGGTGACTGGACCAGACTATTTTTTTCCATTTGAAACTCTTTGTCACAATCGTGCCTTTAGAGGCACAATCATGTTCCATGATTTTTCCTCTCTAGCACGATCATGCTCCTTGAGGCATGATCATGTCAAAGGCAACATAGGCCATGCACAATTGTCCTCCAATGTGGCACAATCACGACTTACTTCCAACTTACTCCATCTTCTTTATTCTTCAATTTTTTGATTTTCAATACTTACAAACACATTAAAGACCTTATGAAATATAAAATTAAGATTCAATTCTTGCTCTAAACCAAACAAACGCTTAGAACACATACAAACACTACCAATAACAAAATTTTAAGTCTATACACATGATAATCATCTAAGAAATACTTGAAAACACACTTACACATTTAGCAAAACATAACACAATCTACACCTATGACCTCCCATTTGTAGACCACAAGAACAAAAGCATCCAAAAGACACAACAAAATCTATCAAACAAAAATGGGTACAATCATTGAATCAACCAAAAGTAGATACAATTATTAAAGTAGGCAAAACTACATATATAAGGAATTGAAGCAATCATGAATAAGAAGCAATAACAAAAACACGGAAAAGAAACAAAAACAAACATAAGAAAAATGAAGCAGTCAAAAGCAAATACAGATAGGTAGACATGAACAAGAAGCAATAAAAAAGACATGAAAATAGCCAAAAGAAGATACAAAATTGAAACAACTTTTTATCAACTCAAGATGCAGTAAAGTTGAAGATGGTGAGGACTTTGTTTGTGACCAGTGATGGATGAACATTGTAAACTTCAAGATGGTGATGACTTCACTGATTAACAACAACAAATATCGTAGGATGATTGGTGATAGTAAGGAAGGATGGTATTGACAGTTAAAATTGGTTTTTTTTTAATAACTTCATTAGGATACACACTTCTCTTAGGAATTTAAGTTTTTCTTATGATAATATGTTAGGTTAATTAATTAGTTTAGTTACTAAATTTAATTAGTTAATTTAACAGGTTATTGGTTAAGTTAATTTGTTAGGTTAATAAAATTTATGGTTAAATTATCTATTAAGTTAATATGTTAATTAGTTAAGCTAATTTGTTAGGTTAACAAAAATTAAGGTTAAATTACTTGATTAGGTTCCACATTTTTAAATATTAATTTGATTAAATTTTTTAATTTAAATATATAGGTCTCTCATTGTCATACCACAATCATGTGGCAACATGAGACCTACATTAATATTAAAATATTATAAACATATGTCAAGTTACTATGCATCGACCCATGGAAGGAGCTACACCTTTACCCAGGGACGGAGCTACGTTGTATGATAGGGGGGCCATGGCCCCCCCTTTTAAATTTTTTTTATAAATTACTTATATAATTAAAATTTTTAAAATTATAAATATAAGTGACCTTTAAAAAAAAATTCCTATTAGATGTTAGCCTCCGGCCCTCCTTTAAAGTTAAGTCTGGCTCCGTTACTGCCTTTACCTTCAACATTTTTGTGAATCTTGCTAATATGATTGCAAAGATGGTTGAGGATGAAATATATCCAACCAAACTGCTCGTAGTTATCAACATAGACAATAGTGTGGTAGTTGTAAGCTTATACCATAATTAGTTTTAGGACCAAAAAAAAAAAAAAGGAGGCACAGGGTGATTGTTCTCATTTTTGTTTGTCATCTTGTGCCTACCTCTATAATGGGGGTGGACATAGGGTGATACACAAAAACGGATAGGTGAATTAGTCCCTAAAAAAACCTAAAATATAAAAGAGGAAGTAATGCCAAAAACATTCCTCCGTTTATTTGCCCCTCATTTTATTAAATTAATACTCTATAATGATAGGTGAATTAATATGCCATTATTAACTACCAAAAATAACATGTGATTTATCAAAAAAGAAAAAGTATTAATTATCTATATTATAGAGATAACATTTTTTTCCTATATAGATATAGTATTGAATTTATGGAAATTTGGTATAATTTATATGGAAACATTGTATTTTTAATGATTGAACATAAATTCTCATATAAAAGGGAAGGTAAGAAAAGTTTTAACAGCACGCCGTTTTAACTTGATATCCTTTTGTTTCCTAAGCCCCTCAAAAGCGCGGCAAGAGAGAAGTTTCGAAATCGGAAGTCCCCAACTTGGGTCAGTCTGCTATCGGAGGTTCACCGAAAGATGGGCAGTGAATTGGAGAGAGCTCGGTTCCTAAGCTTAGCTCTTGATTGCGGCTTCGACGAAGATTCCGCGAGGAAATGTTTGAATCACCTGCTTTCTCTCTATGGTACTCTTCTTCTTCCTTAACGCCACAAAATCCCATCTCTGCTTTTGTTTCACTCGAAAGTAGGAAATCAAAACAGTAAATCAAAAGAAGACGAGAAATCAACATTTGGGCACTGAAAAGAGTTGCCCAATTTATTGTATAATCAAGTTTGCTCACTATCATCATGAGGTTTGTGGTAGCGTTTGTCTACTTTTTGTGGGACTTCTTTCTCTTTCAGGTACTGATGGCCAAGATTTCGTGACTGTGGAATGCTGTGGTGATGATTTTCTGGCAATGCTTGCTGAATCTATGCAAGATACTGAGGACTGGGGCCATGATCTTCATGCTATTGAGACCGAGGCTTGTGGGGCTTTGAGTAAAATGTTTGACAATCAGATTGGTGAATTTGATAATAAAAGAGTGTACATCAATATCATTGATGATTCACCTGAACCCAGAAAACAACGCAAGTTGAATTCTTCTTGTGATGAAAAAGATGTAGAATGCACAACACCCCTAAGTAATATATTCTCAGGATCTATGGTAAGACCATTTCTTCTACTCGAAACAATTTGGATTCTATGTTGAGAAATGGAAGAGCTTTAGCACATTTGGAGTAGTTTCATTCTCTTTTGTGATTTCATCCTCTCATTTCAGCAAAATAACCACCCTTACATCTAATGTGCTCTTAGGAATGGCAATATCCTAACTCAATATGGTTGATTGTATGTGCATTTTTCCTGTCACCATCATTATTCCTTTGAGGAGCCTAAGAAATACTTCTAGGTTCTGAGATGGTTACTTTTCTTTGAAGGGTTGCAACAGCAGTGTTACACGAGGTTCGTCTGCTTCAATTAGCAGCAAAAAGCAATGCCCCAGGATGTTGAAGGACAATCAGCAGATTCTTTGTTATGAAGAATTACAGACTTTGGATTGCTTTGAATTAGCAAATATTGTAATATTTGGCAACTTGTCGTTTCGTCCATTACAGCATAAGGCTTGTAAAGCATCAGTGTCAAAGCAAGACTGTTTTGTACTTATGCCAACAGGAGGTGGTAAAAGTCTATGTTACCAGGTCAAACATATAAAATCTAATTCAAGGCTTCTCTTTCTCTCTAATACGTATTTTTTTATTGGATGTTGAACAGAGGAGGAAGTGTGCTGCAGTGTACTAGGTTAGGGACATGTCCCCCCGTTGCCTCTTGAATGTTGATTGATATTAATGCTAAAATATTTCTAGGAGTCACTCCTGTTGGGACTTTAATGCTTTTCTTATTGGACAAGAAAAATAGTATCTTCACACCATTTTTTGAGAAGTTTTTCAACTCCCTAGTTCTCTGGATAAGAAGAAATTCATGGCTTTGGACTCCTCTATATAAACTGCAACATTGGCTAGAATGCTCCCATTATTATTATCATTACAAAACAGTACCCTTTCCTGCAAATTCCTGAGAGAGCCTTACTCAAGCTTCTAATGGATGTTGACCTCATTAGCAGTGCAATGGCATAGTAGAACTCAAGTTGACGATCAGTGTGTCCAGCATTTCCTGCTTGCAATTGACAATAAACAATTATTTTTAATCATCTACTCAAAGTTCCTGTATAATCTTTGGACATGATAACCAAGCTGTGTAAATTGATTCTTTTTCATTATTTACATTGTACAGTTGTTTTATTAACTAATGTTCCTGATGGCACGCGTTGCAGCTTCCAGCAACTCTGAAACCAGGTGTTACGGTGGTTGTGTCTCCCTTGCTTTCCCTGATTCAGGATCAGATTCTCACTCTGAACCTGAAATATGGAATAGCAGCAACTTTTCTAAATTCTCAGCAAACTGCTTCCCAAGCAGCAGCTGTCCTACAGGAGCTTAGGTGAGGATGCATTCAGATGAGAAATTATAATAAAACTTTTTTTTTTTTTGACTTAAATCACTTCTTCCTTCCCAAGTTTGAATTTTGTGTCCTGATACTTTGTGTAATTCTTATGCTTAGAACTACTAATTTCTCTCCCTATGTTTTTCTTTCTTTTTTTATCCATCTTTCTAATAATATGAACACAAATCCCCAGCCCATGCACCTACAACGATTTGAATTCTGGAGGTTAGTTGACACCTTTTCTTCCAGAAAAATATGCTCATTCATGTTCTCCTTTTCTATAGGAAAGACAAACCGTCATGTAAGCTCCTATATGTAACTGCTGAAAGGGTTGTTGGAAACATAACATTTCTTGATGTACTGAAATGTTTGCATTGCAAGGTAAGCATTTTATTCATGTTCTGAGAAAATGTGCTGAAAGCTCTTTTTGCAGTAATCTCTTTTTATGTAATTAATGCTCTCACACACATTACAGGGACAGTTGGCTGGTTTTGTTGTTGATGAAGTACACTGTGTGAGGTATGATCTGAATTCATCATATACTATTGTTGATCGTCTCAGTTCAGAGTCACAGGTGCTCCAAGGATGCATGTCTTCCCATGTATGTTTCACTAGGGTTATTTTGTTCATATTACACCTTGTTGGTTTTTAACAAAGCTTAAAATAATTCTTCTAGAAATGAATTAATTGAAATTTGTTATATATCTTTCAAAAGTGGAGCTGTTCACAGAAAGCATTGCTGATGTATATCTTATTTATGGATGTTAGGGTTCATATTTTTTCAAGCTGAACTTGATTAACATTTAAATTGGACCTGTTAGTTATTAGAGTTCAAGATTTTCTTATATTCTAATGGGACTTCCAATATCAATCAAGTTTTACTTATTTGAAAAATTTCTACCAGCCAATGGGGGCATGATTTTCGCCCAGATTATAGGGGTTTGGGATGTCTTAAACAGGAGTTTCCAGATGTTCCAGTTATGGCTTTGACTGCCACAGCAACCAAGACAGTGCGTGAGGTAATTAGTTAGAGTATTTACAAATATGTCGTCACCTTTCTGAAAGTGATGTTTTCCAAATTTAACTGAATTCCTGCAGGATATACTTAAAACTTTAAGAATTCCTCGTGCTATTGTCCTTGAGACCAGCTTTGATAGGTCTAATTTGAAGTATGAAGTCATTACAAAGACAAAGGAATCACTAAAGCAGCTTGGACAGCTTTTGAAGGATCGTTTCCACAATCAGTGTGGAATTGTATATTGTCTTTCAAAAAATGAATGTGTTGAGGTCTCTAAATTTTTAAATGAAAAATGCAAGGTCAAGACAGTATATTATCATGCTGGGCTGGCAGCTTACCAGAGGGTTGATGTGCAGAGGAAATGGCATACTGGAGAGGTCCGTATCGTATGTGCTACAATAGCTTTTGGGATGGGGATTGACAAACCAGATGTTGTAAGTTCAATGAATTCTTATATTCCTAAAAGCCGTACTTTAAAAGGGGGCTAGCTTCTTCCTACAATATACAAAGTAATCTATCTTTGGAAGTCAACTTCCAGCGTTGAAGCTTCTTATCATTTAACTTATTTTCAAAATATTTTTTACATGCTGATGGATGTTATTTCCCAACATTATTTCTCTGGTGCTGAGAATGAAATACAATTTTTCTTGTCATGCTGGTATCAGCCTAGTATTATGTTGCTTTCTTATATTTGCCGAACTTCTAAATAAAGACCACTGCTTGTTCTGGACTTAAAGAAATAGAGAGCGTTCGTTTTGAAGTTATAGTTTAGGATGGTTCTTGCTCCAATCTGGCCACTGCGATTTTCCCCTTTGTTCCATCTTATCTTTAAGTGATTTCTTGCTTTGGTTGCTTGGTAAGAGAGAGCTTAGAATTCTTTCCATGTTCGAATAAAGTTTAAACTGTTTCTTTTCATTGTTAGCGTTTTGTTGTCCACAATACGATGTCCAAGTCAATTGAGAGCTACTATCAAGAATCTGGAAGAGCTGGAAGAGATAACCTTCCTGCTGTATGCATTGCTCTATACCAGAAGAAGGATTTTAGCCGAGTGGTATGCATGTTAAGGAGTGGACAAGGAGGCTGTAGGCAAAACTTCAAGAGGGCAATGGCTCAAGCTCAGAAGATGCAGCATTACTGTGAACTGAAGGCAAGTAATTATGTCAGAGACTTCTTATTTGTTGATCTTTTATGGACCCGGTCTCCTAATGTTAGAAAATATCATCAATTTCTTGCTTTATTGACCTTTTTTGGAAATTTGCTAGGCTGAATGTCGGCGACAAACCTTATTGGAGCACTTTGGAGAATCTTTTGATAGAAATGTATGCAAATATGGTGCCAGTCCTTGTGATAACTGTCTTAATACTTCCAATGAGCATATTAACTGAGACGTGCTGAATTTTGTAACTTCCAATTGCACAAGTAGCATAATTGTGCCCACAACGATTCTTTCATTCACTTACGCCACGTAGAACGTGAGCGGATGTGAGAATTTGGGCTTGGATTGTGATAAAGAACGAGGAGTAGCTTTGGCAATTAAGCTTTTTTTTTTTTTAAAAAAAATTTTAGACTTCAATTTGAGTTTAAGCTTAGGTTCTAGTCTGATTCAGTTCGAAGTTCGATTGTATAAATTAAAAGACCAGAAAACCCAAATATTGTTATTGCCCATTGGTTTTGTGCTCCTTTCTTCTTAATTGTTGTGCTTTCACTCTATTCCCCCTTTGTTTGTAGTGTTCTCTCTATTAACTATCATGCTTTGTTAGTTTTTTAAGTTGCTCTCTCTTTCTTGAGTATTTCCCTTTTGGTGTCCTCATATTATGCTTTGTTGGTTTTCACTAATTTGTTGTTGTCATTTTTTTTGGTTGTGTTTATGAATCTCTTATTGTAAGGATGACATTAGGTTAGGTCAGACTCGAGCTCCTTTTAGCTTGAGCTTGACCTAAGAATTTTTGTAAAGGGGGTTTGTTTGAGATTTACGATTTGAGCCTAAGTTCAATTGGGCTTGGGTGGCTTAAAGCTCAATAAAACTCAGAACCAACTTAGTTTTTTTAATTTAATTTGATGTTATTTTGAAAACAACATTGTTTATACTTGATATATTTAGGCTTTGAATTAGGTCGAGTTGTAGAGTTTGAGTTAGCTCGACTCTAACTCTAAAAATTTTGTAAAAAAAAAGGGTTAGAATTTAGCTCAAAGTTTGGTCAACTCAAGCTGAGCCTGTTAACTTTAGTACACAGATCAAAATAGGGATTTAGTTTATGCTAAAAATGAGGAAATTAATAATAAATAAGAAAAAAACACAAGGATTCATTCTCTTTTTATTTTTTCAAGACATTTTAATTCGATTCTCTTTTATATCTGTTTTGATTTTTTTATATATATCACAAAATTAAAATTTTTTTGTAAATTTTAATGGAAAAATAGGGCCAATACAAGTTTGTGTTAGCTCATCATTTTGTTCGACTCCTCTATAGAATTTTCTATAAAAATCACCTCCAACATTGGTTCAAAACATAATACAGTGTTTAAAGCTCCCTTGTTTCACATTTGATGGTTCATCTTAGGAACACGGGAGTTGAGGCAAGAAAATAGGTTTATGTATAAGCCATATTATTGAACATTTGCTCCGATTTGAATTGTGTTCTTCATGTTGTAAAGTATGCCAAGAAGTATAATGTACTAGGATGGAATTCAGGAAGTGTTTGTATCGTGCCTTTTCATCTATGAAGTTATCGAAGAAGTAAATTGTACTGTTAGACTATGAGGGACCATGTTTAACTTTTGTTCATCCAAAATCACTCTAACTTGTGTTCATTCTTTCTTCATTTGAGCGCTAGAATAAGGCTTGCAAACCAAATATAAATCACATCGAAAGTCAAATCCTATAAAAATAATCTAAACACAAGCAAAAAACTCTCAAATCATGTTTAAAATATAGTGTAATTAGCATTTATCATAATTCTTTACATTTAAGTATTTGCATTTCCTAGAATAAATCAATCTTATTACTTTTAATTTAAATAAGTGGCAAATTTGAGAAAGAATTCAACAAATCAATCACATCGGTCAATATTTTTCATTTTTATCTAATTGCAAAGTTCATCAAATTGTCAAACATTTAATTACGTGCATCAAGTTATGAATATATTTAATTCACTTTACAATCTTTCAAACTTTAAGTTAATCCACAAAATTCAACATAATGTATAAAATTGATATACATGAAAAAGATGTTTTAACATTCAAACATTTTGTATCCTTTATTGAAAGTAAAGTAAAACACTAACTTGAAATGAACACACAAGAGCATTTAGAAATTGCTATGGTTATTCAATTAGGTCATCATTTCAAATTGCTACTAACACCACTTTTGAAACCTTTTGACTTGGATTGAGGCCAACATAGTGAATTTGTTTAATGCTCACTTATTCAAATAAAATATATTTTTTATTTTTTTCTCTTTTTATATGAGATAATGAAAATGCTTAAAAAGAATATACTTCTAATTTGAATGTCCAAATTATTAAAAAATTATCATAGTACAAATCAAATATTAAAAATTGAAATTAATAAAATAAATTGAAATTAACTTAATCATCAATGCTTGTAATTATTTTCCTAACTAAACAAATTAAAATAATAATAAAACTAATATTAAATTACCTTAACCAATCTTCTTTAAAAATATCATAATTTTCTTATTAAACTAATTATATCAAAATTAATAAGCAAAATAGTTATTTCTTTTCCCCACACTTGTACTTTATCAATGTGTACACATATATAAAAAAAGTAAAAAAAATATAAACGAGGTTTGGATAACTGGTACTCCCTGATAATAAAAGAATCATTCATCTTACCTAATGTTATCACTATCTAGTTCAGGTTGACGAAATCTAATCTTGCCTTTTACATGTAGGGATGTTTTATAACTCGAGGCAAAATTTCCTTTATAACTTGCAAAATTTCATCAATTCTCAATCCAAATAAAATAATCATGGTCCAACATCCATGGCCTTAAAATTTTTTAAAATAAAAATAGATTCAATAACATTAATATCATGCAAAAATAAATTAAAGCTATTACTATCGATCCTAAAAACTACCAAATTAAAACAAAAACATCTAAATCATTTGGTTGCCTCTTGACAAGTGCTTTTTTAATGTCCATAACTAGAGACAATACTTAAACTCTTGATTCATCTAGGGTATTCAATTAAATGAGCTTTATTATCTTCTTGAAAAAATTAAAGAAGAAGAAATAGTAATATGACAATTATTATTTCATCTTAAATATGCATGAAATAAATAAGGAAGTCATTGGTTTAAATTAAGCCTAAAATCTTCTTCGATAAATGGTAGGGGTTTAGGCTTTCATTCTCTTAAATCCTAAAAAACACAGGAACATAGGGGTCTATAACCCTCTCCTTCCAACCTAAAAGCACACTAAAAAAGGTTTAGATCCTCCTCTTTCTCATTAAGTCATAAAGCTATACATATTTTTAAATAATCATCATAAATAACTTTAGATAATTCATTATGCATAACATAATCAAGGAGATCCATCCTATAATAGGTATCATCAAAGGCAAGAGACCAGATGTTGAACTCCATCTTTTCATCGCCATCCTAAATGTCAACTTCCCCTTGGGTGTTTCAATTAGTGCCCCTCTAGTTGCCAAAAATGATCTCCCTAAGATGATGAGAACCTTAATGTCATAAATAATGTTCATTATCAAAAAATCTATAGGAAGGATTAGTTTTCCCACTTTGACCTAAAGGTCTTCTATTACCCTAATTGGGTACCTAAAAGATCTATTAGCTAATGGGATAAAACTTATGTAGGCTTTAGTTCTCATATTCCAAGCTTCCTAAAAAAAGATAAAGATATAAGATTAATACTTGCACCTAAATCATATAAATATTTATGAATATTAAAAGCAAAAGAATAATATGGAATAGCAAATCTCCTTGGAAACTTTAACTTTGGAGGCAATTTGTTTTACAAAATTGCACTTCACTAATCAGTTAAAGGTACCATAGCATGCTCTACAAGTTTGTTTTATTGTAGATGATTCCTTAAATTTTTTTTGCCCATGATGGAATTAGGGTAATGCTTTAGCAAAAGAGATGTTAACGCACAACTTCTTCAAGATTTTATGTAATTTCTTAAAGTTGTCTTTCTCCTCCCTTTTTTTAACCTTTGAGGCTATGGAATGGATGATACATATAATCTGACTATGGATGAAGGCTTTAGGTCAAGAACAACATCAAACGAAGACAACATTGACATTGATATGCTTCTATTCACTTCTTTTATTGATCATGTTTGTTTGACTTTTTCACTTCCTCTTCTTTATAAACCGAAACATCAAATGTTTTGTCACTTTTTAATATAATGGCCAACATTTGATCTCTTGGGTTTACCTAGTTAATTGGAATATTTTCTTGATCACTTTCACTAACGATCTTAGTTAGTTGGTTCACTTACCTCCAAGTTGTGAATGGATGCAAAATTTGATTGCACAATCTTTCAAGTTAACCCACTTGAGACTCAAATTTACCCAAATTATCCAATTTTACATCAATGGAAAAGATATATTGCTTCAGCATTTCTTCCATCCCATTATTCTATAAAGATGGTGGTTGTTGAAATAAACGTCTTTATTGAAACTTAGGTGGTCCCATAGGTCTGCCTGTTCCAGCTCTTAACTCCATCTAAAACAGTTGTAAGTATTGGAGAGAGGATCATTCTTATCCCATTATTTTTCACATAGATAGCTATATGGTTTGGATATTTATAATAATTCAAGATCATCTCCACATTTATGTATACATGGGAAAGATACCTGCTGAAGTTTTCAATAAAAACTTTCTTTACTTTAAGTATACAGATCGTATCTTATAACATAAAAAATATTATCCCACGAGGATTGGAGTAGTCACCCAATAATTCTAGTAAACTTTGTTTTAGGTAAACAATAGGATAAATCACTAAAAGTTAAACTAAAAACAAAGAATTGATAATTAAATAATGAAATAATGAAATAGGCAATAGTGAAACGGTTGATTGATCAATGAAGATAGTTAGGAATTACTTTTATCCTTAATTGTTTTCACTTCACCTTCTTGATTTAATGCTAACTGAACCTAGATATCCAATAATTATGATTATCCTCTCTCATGATCTAATTATGTAATCTTAATTGAAGTAGATAGAAATTGAATTGTGACCTCTCAATCTATTAAAACTCTTCCTAACTATAAAATTGGATTTGAAGTAATCTTATGGATAACTAATAAAAAATTAAGATCTCTTTTCAATTTCCTATTAATTTGATGTTTATAGGTCTATTTGGGTGCCAGCTCTCATTGTGCAACATAACAAAAAATGATCCATTTTAATCTCTCGATTCAAATTGAATATAAAGTAATAAACATCATAAGCATATTTCATTAAATTAAGAACGTAGAGTTTAACAAATAAATCGAGTAATTCCTAAAGAAATTTAACAATTTATAAATGTAATTATATATCCAAATTGAGTCGTTATTAACATTCAACAACAACAATGAAATAAAAGAAGAGTAGAGAATTGATTTCTAGATGTTTTCTCTTCTTTGCCTTAAGCTGGAATTCTGCAGCTTGTATTCTTTAGAACGTTGCTCTTTGACCTCTTCTTTTGTGGTTTCCAACCACATTTTTGATTTTTTATTCCATTTTATACTCTTGATCCTTCTAGAGTTTCTCTATGAGTTTTTATTGCAAAAATTGCCCCAAATCATTAAAAGTATAAAAAATTCGCAACCCAAAAAATTGCACTTTGCACGATCATGCATACTCTTACTCTAGCTTTATGTCACAATCGTGCTAGAGAGCTTCACCAAAGTTTCACTGTGTTCATAGACAATTATGCATCCCATACACGATTATGTCAAATCTTTTTCTCTAACTCCTTCATCTTTTCTTCAAATTTTCCTATCTCTGCTCATCATCAAATACATCAAACAATCATTAAAACATACAATTAAGATTGAATTCTTGCATTAAACAATAATTAATCAAACAAAACACACAAAAACACTAATAAGAACACAAATCTAAGTCCTAAAAACATGATTTCCTCTAAGATAAAACTAAAAAATACACTATAACACCTAACAAACACACTTTAATTTACACTTGTCAACTTCTCCACACTTAAATATTTGCTTGTCTCATAGCAAAACTAAAAACACAAAACAAACAAACACAAAATCATGTTACAATGTAATAATGGAACAATGACATCAAATTTTATAAATTTAACTTAGTCACAAATATCAATCACTCAAATCGTTTGAACATACTAACTTCTCCCATTCTTGTTCAAGTTCTTTGATTTAAATACACATTTCAACCAAGAATTTGACACCTTATTCATACATCAATCGTAATTGTAAGCATGCACTTATTCTTATTTACGAACTAAAGAGGTAGGCCAACTTTAAATACCCTCTCATGAAATTGTTTTTGACATTTAATAAGAAGATCAATACGTTCATTTTTGTTAGCAACATCATATTTTTAGATATTATTTAACAATCACCTAGTCTTTTGACATGAAGGCAAATACTTTTTCATAAATGTCTCCTAGTTACTTAACTAGGTTATGTTTTATCAAGCTTAGTTGGAGTATCATTTTAGCCTTTTGACATAAAGGAACATATTTTTATCATGAATGCCCCCAATTACTCAGCTATATCGCAACTCACAACTAGTTACCAGCTCTATTTTTAACCATTTTTCTAAAACAAAGTTCCAACATAATAGGAAATTTATTTAACACATTTAGTCCACATTTTTTGACCTACATCATATTTTCCTAATCAATCTCTCCCATGAAAGGCTACTAATGATGCTTACCAATTTAAATGAATTTAGTTATAATTGCATCCAAAAAAGTTTCAAAAAATGAAAGAATAGTTAAAATATTCTAACTAACAAGCATTTTTACCTCAAAACACTTAAAAGACATTCATAAGCTAATGTTTCTTTAAAAATTAAATGATCATGTTTATAGATAATATAATTCCTTTCAATTTCATGCAGCAAAAATTTACACAGTGCTAATATAATAAAAACCTAACACAATGCAAATTCAAAGTCACACATAAATATATGTCCCCACTTTTGAACAATATATTATCCTCAATATGAAAACAAAACATGACTCAAATATAAATTAATTGAAAAAATAAAAAGAAGGGCAATAATACTTATGGGGATTATGGTGGTTATGGTGTAGAAGACATGACTTAAATGCTATGCACTAAAAAAAATTTCAGTAATTTCTATTTAGCAGTGCTAATGTTGAACTATTTCCTTCATTTATGTATCAATGGCATCCATTTGGCCCTCTATTTGCTTGTTGTTCTCTTTTAATTTACTGAGCATCATCTCCCAGCCTTCTTCTTTAGAATCTTCACTCGATGATACTACTTAATGTTTTTGTGGCGGTGTAGAAATAGATCCCACTTATCTTATCCTATGCATAACTATAGCTTTAGAGCTTGGATTTTGGTGTTTCATACCATAGGGCTCCAAGATATCATCCTTCCTCAAGTGTGTCTTATTTAACCTTTCAAGAACAATAAAGGTTAGTCCATCAACAGCAACACGATGGTATTGAACCAAAGCAATTGCTAAAAATCCCATGCATAAATATCTACTTTCTTTTGTAATTGAAGTAACTATTATTTGAAAAACATGGTTTGAGAATAACACACTGGATTAGTTAGCTCAGAGGTATGCTAATGAGATAGTGAGATTATACAGAGTTCCAATATCAATTGTATCAGACCGGGATCCTAGATTTACTTTTATATTTTGTGGTAGTTTACAAACATCATTGGGTATAAAGTTGAATTTTAGTACAACATTTCATCCTTAGATAGACGAACAGAGTAAGAGGACAATTAAGACTGTTGAGGATATGCTCAGAGCTTGTGTTTTGGAGTTTCAAGGAACATGTGATCAATATGTAGCTCTCATTGAATTTGCATATAATAATCATTATCATAGTAGTATTGGTATGGCTCCATATTAAGTGTTATATGGCAGAAAGTGTCGATCACCTTTGTATTGAGATGAAGAGGGCCTAAGGATTGTTGAAGGCCCAGAGTTGATTCAAGATATCGTTGATAAGGTAAAATTGATCCGTAGCAGGATCAATGTAGCTTAAGATAGGTAGAATATTTATGTGGATCAGCACCAGAGGGATATGGAGTATTAAATGGGAGATAGGTGTTCTTGAAAATGTCACCTTAGTGAGGAGTGTCGAGGTTCGATAAAAAGGGAAAGTTAAGCCCTAGATACATTAGTCCTTATAAGATTACTGGCAGAATAGGGTCGCTGGCTTATAAGTTAGTAATACTATCAGGGATGTCTCAGATTCAAAATATGTTCCATGTTAGGATGCTCAGGAGATGTAGGTCAGATCCATCATATGTATTACTGATACAAGAAGTTGAAATTGCAACTAATTTGAGCTATGTAGAGGAACCGATCAAAATAATTGGTTATCAGACTAAGCAATTGAGAAATCGAGTAATTTCATTGGTTGAAGTTTTTTGGAGGAATCATTTGAGAGAAAAAGTCACATAGGAGACCGAGGAGAACATGAAAAAACAATACCCCTATCTATTTGATCAATCAGGTAAGAATTTAAAAAATGAAATTTCTTAAGGGGGAGAATTGTAATAGCCGGTTTCTATACTAAGGGTTAGAGCCCCAAATTATTGCACATGATTCATATCATTTAAGAATTTATGAAATGCATTTCATTCACATACACATACGAGTTATGATTTAGTAAACATTGCCAAGATTTTATGTGCACTCAATTGACATATTCTAGGGTATGAAAGGTTTAAAATGATCATGATGTGAATTATGTATTGCTTATGTCTTGAATTTTGGTTTGGTAGATTATAATTAGTAAATTTGAATTAATTGTTACAATTAGAAAATTGATGAATTAAAATGTGCATTTAGTTTAGGAAAAATGTCAAATTGACACATGGAAATATACGATGACTAAGCCTATGAAATAAGTTACATATGGTAGTAGAATTGAGTGACATTTAGCATAAATAATTGAGTGACAAATGACTTAGAGGTTGAGTGCAAAATGGCCTAGCATAATTGTGACATATGGCAGCTTATGGAGAGGACAAATGGAATGCACGCACTGGGACAAGTCTCATTATGAAATGGCGACACCTATCACCTAATGAGTGAAGCTAATGCAGAAGTTATTTTGCTGTGTTCATTCTTCTCCTCTCTTCCCTTTCACCATCAAATTATCCACCATCCCATAGCTCTGAAATTTGGCTTCTATTTCATTCATCACCACTCCAAAATCTTGACAAGATTCTGCATCAAGAAAACTACATGCTGTTGTCTTTCATTTTGCTATTTTCTTGTTGCTGAAAACCTATCCAATTCCCTCTTTGTATTTAAGATGATCTTGTATACATATAAGGCAAAGTAGACTTGATGAATTGAGGTGGAACTTGAGCTAAACAAGTAAGTAAAGTATTAATCTCTGTGGCATGTTGTAATAGAAAGTTTATGATAATTGAATTGGGATGGATAGCATGTAGTGTTAATGATGAAGTGTGTTGGAAAAATGATACATGAATTGAATACTTTTCTATTTTGGTTTTGATGCATGAGAACTTTAGGTTATCGGTTACTATATGGATGATTTAGGTTGAGATTTGAAGTTTAAATGAACGTGAGTTTATGCTAAAGAAAGGTGCTAGTGAAGTGTTCTTAAATTTGGAAAAAAACTAGGATTATATATATGATGAGATTAAGTGAATGAAAGTTTCTATTTTGTTTTTGTATGTATGAACGATAAATAGTTTATGAGCTACCAATTAAATGAATTTTAGTTGGAATTAGACATAAAATCGATGAGAAATTGAAGTATAATTGAGGTATAATTAATGGACTATTATGAAGATGTTTTGAATTTGGTATGAAGGTGTTAGAATTTGGAGAAATTGAAGGAAAATGGAGAGTGAGCATTTGGTTCACTCATCCCATGATTGTGGGTGTAACACCCCAACCTCGCAGGACCCGAACCCGATATCGTGGGTGATATCCGAGTCCGCGCCACACGAGATTGGTA
>JANZLD010000006.1:45541719-45556138 GCA_026413575.1 Erythroxylum carthagenense | reverse complement strand
GAATATGTTGATATTGGGAAGGATGTGTGTGATGAATCTTTGGAGTTGAGTTTTAATGATGTTTGTAGTTGTTTAATAGATTTGAAGTGGTTTTTGTGGTATTGGAGAAGATTTTGAGGTAAGGGAATGTTAGGATGGTAGGACCCTTTGGAGGGGTCTTGGAGGGTGAAAAATTGGTGGCACCCGTAGGTTACACGGTCTGCCCATGTGATTTTACATGGGCCGTGTATTCTCCAGCGCAGGGACACAAATTCACCTGAAGGTTACACGGTCTGCCCGTTTGGATTTCACACAGGCCGTGTGATTTTGGGCACAGTATCACCATTTCACCCGAAGGTTACACGGGCTGGCCGTGTAAAAATCCCCCCCATAACGACTGAATTTTAAATTTTGGTCTACATGAAAGTTGTAGTCCTAGATGTCTACGTTCTAACCGTCTAAGAATAAAGTCAATCCAACATCTATAGCGAGAGCTATGGCATTTGCGCCAAAGTATGTTCAGTAGGAATTAGGATATGAACATATCGGATTTGTTTGGCCATAATTCCTTCGTCTGACCTCCGAATGAGGCGATTCTTAAGGCGTTAGATTCCTAACACGGTTTTCTACCTCTCCATAAAAATTGGTAGCCTTTCAAATTAAATTCAGAAAGTTTGATGGAAAGGAAGTGATAGGTCGGTTTGGAGAGCATATCTTGAGCCATAGGGCTCCGATTGAGGTGGTTCTTGTTTCTAAATGAACTAGAAACTAAGAGCTACCATTATGAAGAAGTCAATTGTGATTTTGCGATTTTGTTGTGTGGGCTCGCCTTTGTGGCTTGAGATGTCATGCGAATGAGAATTCTTCAATGAGGGTCAAAGAGTTGGGAAACACGCTTATGTTTTTTGACTCCGGTGAGATAGTTGGGCTTCGGAAACGAGACCTTACATCTTGACTTAGCCCAATGGTAAGAGGCGTGCATTTAAAATGCAACAAAATCTTGAGGTCTCGAGCTCGAGTACCAGAGAGGACAATACTGATTAAGGTTGTGGTTGCGTGCAAACTTGGGGTATGCGGAGCCCTTTCACCCCGATACACAAAACACGGACCCAACACTAGTAGTTGACCTTGAGTCTACTAATAATTAATCATAAGATTTCTAACCGAATTACTCTGGTTAACTTTTATAGGAGTGCATTACCGTATTATGAATCCCTCAGTTAGATTTGACTCTAATATGGAGGATTTATACCACCCTATCTTTATGGTTGCAATCAACTCTTTCCAATTATCATAGATTAATTAAAACCTAGGATTTCTCAATCGCTACATATAAAATCAAATTTAAGTCTAATAAATCATATTAATAGACAATAATAAAATAAATAATTGGATTGCAATAACCAAACAACTCAATTTCATTAACAAAATAATCAAATCATATTTTGGTATCAAATATGGTCATTTAGCCTAAATATTAATAGAAAAATTAGTTATACATCGATTAACACGAAATCAGATACATGTATATAGAAAACATAATAGAAAATAATGAAATCATAATTTTAAATCTCTATGATTGTTCTCTATTAAGTATTCTGATAATGTAGACGTCCGATCTTGCATTTTAATGGATCTTGTCAATAAAAACTCTCTATCTCCCGCTCCAAATCACCTCTGTACTCTTCAGAATGATGCCTACTGCTTCCTCCCTTCATTTGCCTGTGAAACATCAGTTTTGTATGGAATTCTAGGTTTTGGTTGATACAAGGTCTCTTGCACGACCAAGCATAATCGGAATTTGCTGGATATTGTGAAAGTGCACGGCCACGTGAAAGTGAACGGCCAGATGCACGTTGTGCATTCCTTTAGATTTGTTGATTTTTTATTTTACGTCATGTTTTTGTTTGAATACGTCTTCTTTAAGCCCATGAAGGCAATTATCACCTGTATACACACTTAAGACGAATTAAGTACCAAATGTATAAAATATTAAGCAAAATACATTAAGTCAATTATACATCTATCAAAACTCACGAGGATATGGACCACCTCTTTTTTGGTTGCTCTTTTGCTAATTATATACGGAGATCTTTACAGCCTCTTTGCAATCAACACAATGGAGCAATATTGTGCAATGGGTAGCTTATCCTAACCAACTGAGTGGAGATAACTATAACTTTTCTTAAGGTTTCATTTGGCAATATTATATACTCTATATGGTGAGAAAGAAATGTGAGAATTTTCAAGAACTAATAAAAGGATCTTCAAGCTGCAATACAATTTGTAACATCCCACCCCCGACGCAACGATATCGGGTTCGGGTCTTGCGGGAGTGAGGTGTTACACAATTAATATTAAAAGATTTTTAAATAGAGATGTTAATGGGCCGGGCCGAGCTCGGAGGGCTAGGGTGACCCTGCCCGTGGCCCAACAGGCAGGGTTTGGTCAACTCGTGGCTCGGTCTGACCATTGGCTGACCGACTCGTAGCTGGAGGGGCTACGGGTTTTAAAAGACAAACGTAAAAAATGATGTCGTTTTTGATAAAATGACGTCGTTTTTGAAGTAACGGTAGAGCTACGAACCGGGTTGGCCCGACCTTGGTATGTGACCCAATCAACTCGGGCCAAAATTAGGTCAAATCGGGCCCTTTTTGACAACCTATTTTTAAAAACAACGACATGGGTTAAAAACATCTCTTTTTCCTGGGGAATGGCCAGTAGATGAAACCTTTAATGTCCTCTTAGATTTGCTATTAACTTCATTCATCAACAGTCGTCTTAGGTTAAAAGTACAGTTCTGCTGTTCTTTCATTATGTTTAGTCAAGAATTGCATTGTCGTACTTCTTAAGACTTTTGCCTAGTAATCTCATTCTTTCAATTTAAAGGAAAAACTAATAACTTGTTTATTATATTGTTTAAAATAAAAGAATATTAATTTGCAATTATTATATTAGAGGGCTTATAGTGGAATGTATGATTTGGAGGATTTATATCAATATTTACATTTATAAGAATAGAAATAAGAAATATTATAAGTGGAAAAACTGAAAATGAGTTATTATGATATAACATATTTAAGCTATAGATTTTCTTTTTAAATATTAAGAGAAGGCCGATAACTTGTTATTGACACAATGACATTCCACAAATAGACAAGTCAATGTAAACGTAAGTTAATTTATGCCTAACTTAAAAAATAATTAAGTTAATGCTTGTTATAGATATAGTTATATAGGATATATAATTAGACTTCTCATATTACATATGTATAAAGTTTAGAGGTTTAAACGGCAGTAAACTAAAAATTATAAAAATAAGTAATAATAAAATATTTTATTAAGATAAAAAATACATTAACTTGTATTATTATATAATGATCTAATAATAAATTAAAATCTAATAATTCAAACTTATTAAATTATGAAATTATCTTAAAGAAAATTATTTACATATATTAAATTAATAGTTAATAACCTTTTAAATGTAATTCTTTAAATATATTTTTTAGTTTTAAATATCACTTCTTAACATCTTCTTAAATTATCTTAAACAAAATTACTTATATTTTTAAAATTTTAAATATCACTTCTCATGGTATTCTCCTAAACAAAATTACATTTCTCAATATTTTGAACGCTAGAGGTTATGAAACGGAAGAAAAATGCACTAAGATATTTTTCTATTTACCATCCCTACGATAGGATTAATTAATCCTCCTAATTAAGTGGCGCACACCAAACCGGTAGGACCAAGACCATTTATGATTGCCACGTGGCGAAAATAGGTAAGGTGCAATGAGAAACAACTCACCCCCATTGAATGTCGCTCACAAATCACACTGGCTGTGTTCGCCTCTGCCTCTGGTTTGGTTGCCACTTACCTTAAGCCTTAAATCTAGGCGGTGTCAAAATAGTACACAAATGCAACCACTCAAATCACACACGTAAACTGACACATTTTACACTGCTTCTTCTTTTGGACCTTTCCTGATCTAATTCAGTCCCTATCACTGCCAATGTCACCGTTCTTTGGCTTTTCTTTGCTTCTGTTTTTTCTGGGTCAAGTTCTCTTCTTGAGTCCTTTGTAGGGGTACAGTTGTTTTCGTCTCGTCGCTTGTTAAAAGTTCCTAATATACCCTCTCGAGGGAAAGTTTTTTATTTTAAAAAATGAGGCTTCTGCCGATAATGGTTAATGGGTGACTGCTGGATTGGTCGAAATTCTTTCAAAGCGTGTCTTTTGTGCATTTTGACGGAGCACCCATTTGATTTGAGTTGGTAGTTGTTTTGTTGGTAATTCAATTTATGCGCATTGCGTTTACTGACTTCTAATATTGTGGGATTTGGATTATTTCCTGTTTGCACGGGAAGTACAAGGAGGAGCTTTTGATCTTGCATTTCAAAAGGTAAGATCTTGGTTTCTAGCAGTTGAAGCTTTTGGGGTGTTTTTTCTTTCCATTCTTTTTCTTTTGAACCTCATACTTGCTTATGTCGGCAATGGGGGATTCGAATGATATGATTCACTGGTAGAAGTCTGCTCTTGATGAATGAGCAACGGAGCTGACACTAGGGGAGGATTCTGGTTCAAAGATCTTATTTGCGTTTCCAAAGTTGATGGTTTAGTTTTGGATTTAGTCTGCATAACGCTATACTTAGTTTGACTTGTGGATTAGAGATTTGGGAAACAATGACTCCATTTTATGTTCATAAGTTGAAGTATGACTCTTACGGTTTTCAGATTACATGATGGATGGTGAGAGAAAGCGTTCAAAAGGACGTCCGTTTCACCTGTTTGACTGGAATGGAAAGTCTCCAAAGAAATTTTTCTCGAACAACAATGGCTTTCCTGGCAAGCGACTTCTTTTGGTTCTAATACGCAAGCCTATTAATCTATTCTGAACCTTTTTTTGTTAGGTATTTTTTCTTTATTTATAGTTTGAAGATGTCTCGTTTCCATTCCTATTGTAGAAGTAAGGCAAAGAATTGAAATTGTTGAAAGCTCGTCAGAATCGGCCATTTATACTGTAAGAGTTTGTTTTTATTATGTTCTCTTCTATTTGCTGTCTAACTTTGGTGCCCTTTCTGAAACTTCACTGTGATTGTTTGGTTATTTTGTTGTACATCTAGATGGAGGTGGGCAACAAGGGAGCAAACTCAACTAGAAGAGGAAGCAGCGACTTTAGTTGTAGTTTATCTGTAACTAGTGATGAAGGATATGCGACAAGAGCACCGGGAGTAATCGCCAGGCTAATGGGCTTGGATTCCTTGCCGACATCCAGTGTTCTCGAGCCTTCTTTTACCCTATTTTCTGACTGCAACTTGCCTAGAACACCTCAACTCAATAGGGCTAGCTCCAATTTGTCGAGTGATTATGACACCATGAAAAACTTAAACAGGCACTGTGAGCAGGAAAGGGATTGTTGGAAATCTGTTGCATCTATGTCTCATAAAGCACAAAGTCGACCTTTTGAGAGATTTCAGACTGAAATATTGCCTCCTAAATCTGCGAAACCAATTCCCAATACCCACAATAAACTGTTTTCTCCAGTTAGGAGTCCTGGATTTAACCCAGTCAAGAATGCGACCTGTGTAATGGAGACTGCAGCAAAAATCATAGGTGCGAGTCCTAAGGCAGCTACTACCAGTAGAGTTTCATTAATTGACTCCCCTTCAGTTCCTTTGCGAGACTTGAAACAAAAAATGGAAGCGGCAAAAAAGGCATCAAGGCCACAAAAAGTAGACCCACAATCCAATACGAAGTCCTGCAGAGGACAACCTATTGACAAGAAACAAAATGGATCAGAAAACTTGCCATTAAGCAAGGCTTCCGTGTTTCCAGAAGGGAATTCCAGTAATTTGAAGAACAAGGGAAAGTCCGTTTCACAAGCGGCGCAAGTAAAGGCCAGTATTCAGAGGAGAGAGGGGTCAACATCAACGAGTGACAGCTTTAAGAAGCAGAAAGTACCGCATGACATCAAGTCAAACCAATTGCTTAAGCAGCAAAAGAATATTCAGAAAAGAACTTCTGAAAACATGGCCAACAATGTACTTAGGCAGAATAGCCAGAAACAAAATACATTGGTCAATAAGGATAATTCATTCTCTAACCGCCAGAAGAAAAAATTTCAATCAGTGGGTGGTTCTACTGGGCCAAATAGGATCGTGAACAAGGTTGTTATAAAGCCTGAAAGTGCTTCCAGAAAAAATGTCTCTAGAGATCCAGATTCTGAAAGGGAGAAAGCTAATATCCCATCTCAAAAGAAACATGTAAATAGAGATTTTGAAACTGACAGGAATCTTTCTGATAAGTTATCCTTTGATGAAGTTGAGAGGCCTACAGAAGGTAATGTTACAAGAGATGGAAATATGGCAGTTGCCTATAATGAGAAACATGGAACGGATGTTGTTTCATTTACATTTACATCTCCCATAATGAAGGCTATGCCTCGTCTTCAGTCCCCTGTTCATGTGGCAGCAGAAAGTAACAGCACTGACACTGATGCCGTTGGCAGTAGTGATCCTTTTTATTCAAAGTATTTAATGTACTCCATGCCACAGCTGAATGTAATGGGTAGTGAAGCTTCGAGTGTTCTGCTTGAAGAGAAGCCGAGAGAATTAACAAACAGAACTGAGTCATTTAATTTTAATATTATCAGGGAGGAGACTTATGCTAGTTCAAAGCCTACCTTAGAGATTCTAGAACCTGCACTTGACATGGTGAGAACAAAGCACAAAAAACAGGACATTATGTTTCATCTTGTTCTAGATGAAGATAAATCAGACCACCCTCGTGATTTTGACTGCTTGCCAACAATGGATCAGCAGCCTATCATGTGCCAAAACTGGCAGGTCTGTCTCTTATGATTAGTTCTGCAGTTTATCTTACTGCTTTCTTTTCTTCGTTTTTCCTGTTTGTGTAATTGATTAACGTATAGTAAGGCTCGGTTTGGTTTTTGCCCTAAAGGCAACAACATGATGTACTGATTATCTATGAAATTTACGCATTTGATGTTTAAACTGTTGCCTGAAATGGAGTCAATAGTGTATCAGGCTAACTTTAGAAGTTGGATTTACCTTTCTCTCTTTTCATTGACTTTTATGGTGGTGTCTTTGTAAATAATTTGTCTAGTTGTTACTGGTATCAAATCAATAATAGTAGCTGCTAGGTTGTCCATCATGCAGACCAAAAACGAACATTTATAAATGATCATGTTCACCAATGTCCAGAATTGTGTTTGAAACTGACTTGGTTCCACAATTTTCTGCTCTTGGTTTGTTCTTGTTGTGTAGTTGCTTCCCTTTTATTAAATTATCGATAAGTGTTATTGCTAACACCAAAGATGGACATAACTCCATTAAAAACCCTGGTTTTTGTACATTTTCCATTTCTTGATCTTCAAAAATCTAAATGCTAGTTTGTAATCTGCTGGTGTGGGTAAGTCCTAAGAATTGGGTTGAGTGTAACAGCTGGGAGCTTGGCACTTAATCATTTGGATGGAATTTTTAATAGCTTCTTAATTATGAAAACTTGTCAAGGACACTGGAACTGTTGTCCAACCTATCACGGTCTATTCTTCATGTGTCCAATTATATGTCTAGCTATGCTTATTTCAGCTCGTGAAACTTTTATGTTGTAGAATGCCATTCAGGTTCTATTCTTATTATTGGAGAATTAGAAAGGCCTTGGATTTTAATCATCTTAAGAAACGAAGAGATGGTTAGCGTAAAATTTACACCAATACTGAATTTAATGGATGATTGCAGTTATCTCAAGGGGTAGAAATACAGTCAGACGAGACAGAAGAGTACAGTTGTAGCAATTACAGTGAAACCGAAAAAGAGCTTGAATGTCTTGAGCCTTGTCCTGTTTCAACTCTTGAACTTTCTTTCATCAGTGAATGCTGCACGAGTGCCAAAGGTAAAGACATCATCCACCCTCATTTTCTTTCCGGTCACTTGGTAAAGCATGCATCAGAATTTGTACCATAATTTCTCATTATGGTACAACTAAAAATTTTCACTGAGAAAGTGAAGGAGCTGATTGATTGTATCCAGGAATTTGTGTCATTTAGATTGGGTCAAACATTAGCAACAGATATACTCGATTCTTTATGACTCTTTCCCTCTATATACGTGGACACATCTCAGGGTAGCTCAGTTGAAACTTATCATCCTTTCCTGGAAGTATTCTGATTTGCTCATGATTTTTCTTGCATCTTTTTATTCAATGAAAATGCATCTAGTAAAAGTAATGACCAGAAGATAAATTCTCAAATTTCAGGCATCTTGTATTCTTTATCCCCTGAAGCTGCAGAGGTGTTGAATGAGACATCTGTAAATGAATCTTTAGCATTGGAAGATAAAATAGATTTCTCCAACTCAGCCTCCTCAATATGTACAGTGGATGAAGAAAGAAAACATTCTAGAACATTCTCAGGGCCTCGATCGGAGTATTCTAACAGCTTGGAATTAACATATGTGAGGGAGGTATTCAATTATGCGGAGCCAATGCTAAAAGATTTCTTGTTAGGCCAGTCCCCAAAGGCTATGAGACCAAATCTATTTGATTGGATGGAGAATCAGGAAACTCAAATGCAAAGAAATGAAGAGAAATTATCCAAGCTTGGACGAAAAATTCTGTTCGACTGCATTTGTGACCACCTGGATTTCATGTGTGGACAAGTTTTTGGTGGGAGCTGCAAAGCATGGGCAAAAATGTGGACGTTGCTTCAGAGAGAAGGTTGGTTGGCGAATAAACTGTACAAGGAAATTTTACGTTGGAAAAGCATGGGAGACATGATGGTGGATGAACTTGTAGCCAAGGATATGAGCACCCAGTATGGAAGGTGGCTTGACTTTGATTTAGAAGCATTAGAAGAGGGTATAGAGATTGAGGAGGGAATACTAACTTCTTTGGTTGATGAGTTGGTTTTTGACTTATTCTCCTAGAGACAGACAGTAAAGAAGAGTTTGGCATTTTTATCAATTAGATTGTAACAGTATCTGACTTGCTAATGTTAAACCTATAACCTTCTGATTTTGGTGGGTGCAAAAAGATACTACGAGTGCCTTTTAGGCTCACACTTCTGTTTCCATTCTATGACATTTTAACTTCTACAATTCCTACCAATCATGCTATTCCTAAGCAATTTAGCATACTAACGTTGGTCAAATCGAGGACAATGAAGAAAATGATATTGTAGATTATGGTTTTGTATTGTCAATAAAACCCAGCCAAATGTTGATCATTAGCGCCTAAAGAAAGCCTCTCATATTCGGAGAAAGCTGCAAATCCAGAAAATATAGCCAGGTGCTCTACTTTTGTTAAGCTTGTTGTAATCCAAGCCTATTCAGTACTCGAATTGACAGGCAGCGTACAGTTCTTGATAGTTAAACGACATACTGCCAGATAGCCCGAACAAAGTGTTATAATTAAAATTTGTTTCTTAGCATGCATAAATATCATGTGATTTGGTTAATTGCTTTAAAGGCCATAAATTTTGTGTAATATGAATCATGTAACATTCAATTGGAACTTAGTATATGCCCTAAATTGATTAGCATGCACTGAAGTTTTGGAATTGTCAAACATATCTCACATTATAATAAATAGAAAAGAAAATCACATCCATTACAAATTCTGAAAATCTCTATAACAGGATTGGTGAGGACAAGAAGTGTCTGAGTCTAGTTACAACTTGTTTAGTTTACTCGATATGGTTTAAAAGAAACCAAAGAATATTTAGGGATGTTCACTTAGATAAATATACATCTACAAATATGACTTGTTCTTGCATGATACTGATGGCTAACCATGTTACTGATAGCTAACCATGTTACTGATAGCCTCGAGTTTTCCATGAAACATAATTGGGGTCTATTGTAATCTTGTTTTGATTAATCTAGTTTATGTTGTGGCTTTGCTATGAGGTTTGGATTTCCAATCTCATAGTCTCTATATTTATTGTATCTATCATCCTGTACTTGTCTGATTGCATTTTTTGGCATTATAAATGATTTTTATTTATTTATTTTCCAAAAATACTTATTATTCTTATTTTCCAATCCAACAAAATGGATGACTAGTTTAAAAGAAATGAATAACTAAACTAAAATAGCAAATCAAAGCCATAAACAAGACTAAAGCCACCAATTGATAAACAAGATTTAGATGTAGACTCATATAGACCCTTTCTATGCTTAAATTTATTTTGATTAAATTATTAACTCTAGTTTCTTTAATCGGTATAAATTTCAACGTTACCCACATTTTTTCTCATGAAATTTTGCTCTTATCCTTAAGTTGATTTATTGAAATCTCTTTCTAATCAAAGTCCTTAAGAACTTGTTAACTTATCTTATGAACTTGGTTGTTAGATTTGACTTTAATCTAAAAGATTTATGGGGTCCTATCTTTAGGATTTCATAAAAATTTTATTATTCATCTATTCACACATATGATTTTTCAAGCTTATATATGAGATCTAAAATTGAATCAAAACGCTAGCAAATATCAATTCAATAGTAAGAAATAAACATGAATAATTCATAAGAAAAATTGGTTCTTTCAATACATCAAAGAATCAATCTAAACATATAGTTCTAGGATTCATCCCATTTATATTTATCCCAATCTTATTTGTACTAAGAATAAGAAAACCAACAACAATCAAAAGAGAAAACAAGATAGAAGAAGTCATTCTCATTTATTCTTGAAATCTTGAAGTTCTTAATTTGAATCTTGATGGAATCATCTTCTCCATTTCCAAAGTTGCTCCTCTCTTGTCCCTAGACGCTTTAATTCAACTCCTTATGATTGCTCCCCTATCCTTTTCCCCTCTTTATCCTTTTAAATATGAAACTCTAGAATTTTCATAAAAATTACTACTTACAGAGACTAATGTGGGTCCATGCTGCACTTGTGTTAGCTTATTAACTTGATAATTAAACCTTAAATCATACATCTAAGAGTTTATCCTGAGAAAAAAGGTCTGAAGTCTATGAACATGAGTTTAGGTTTAAGTTGTATTGTTCAAGTGACAAATCTTTAAAGAAATATAATGAATCAATAGCCTATATGAGTGGAACAAAATTTTAAGTTTTAATCATATTCTAAAAATTTATGTCCACGTTTGACCCATACTTCTCTAAAATTATGCCAAAACTTGTATAATATGGCTCCTACTTACTTGGAATCATTCTTCTTCAATAGGAACAAAAGATATAAGCCACATTTAGCTTTAAATCCTATAAAAAAATTCAAAGTTTAAGAAGAACTCTCAAAATCATGATAAGAACATAGTCTAATTAGCATTTGTTGAATCCCCACACTTAAGCATTTGTTTATCTACAAACAAATCAATTTCATCACTCTTAACTTAAATACGTGGCAATGAATTTAATAAATCAATAAGATCAATCTAGACATTTTTGTTATTCAATCAATTACAACGTTCATCAAAATTTTAAGGCATATCAAGTCATGAATCAATGCTATTTAACACCATAATGTTTCAAACTTTAACTCAATCCACAAAATTCGACCTAAGTTATAAAGTATACATAAAAAGATGCTTCAATTTTCAAACATTTTCATAACCTTTATTTAAAGAAAGAAAAATCCTTTGACTTTAAATTAACACGAGTGATTTTCACATGAAAGTAAATACCTTGTCAAGAATAATCTTAGTTACTCCATTAGGTTACCATTTCAAATGGTTACTAGCACCACTCTTTAATTTCAACCTTTTTACTTAGTTTGAAGTCATTAGAGTGAATTTATTCAATGCTCACTTATTTGTACACTTTTTTTAGTGGGCTTCGAAAAATGGTTAAAAAGAATTCACATTTAACTCAATTATATGTCCAAATTAGATAAAATTATCATATGACAAATTAAGTATCCATTTTTAAAAATTAAATAAGCAGATTAAAATTAACTTATTCATTAATGCTTATGACTACTTGTCTAACCAAATCAAATTACAATAAAAATTAACTTATAATGAATTATCTCAATTAATATCTTTTTAAAATTAAAAATTTTCCTAGAATTTTTCGTATTACGCTAATCATAACAAAAATTTTAAGCACAAGTAATTAATGTCATCCTTCACACTTGAGTTGTAAATTGTCCTTAATGTACACAATATACAATAACAATGAAAAACTAGAAAATAAGGGAAGGATAGAAATTAAGATAAGTGATACTCCCCTTATAATAAAAGAATGTTGGCCTTATCTAATGTCATCAATAATCCTTAATTTATAATCTATCAATGAGGCTTTTTTAGTTACTAGCTCACTTTCTAGAAACATGTTGGGATGTTGAAAAAACAAGAATTCATTTTGGGTACAATATTGCCTATATAGTTTGTAAAACTCAACTAAATCTTATCCTAAGTAAGAGAATCCCGAACCAATAATGAAGGAACATCAAAATATATTTAAATCCATGATTTTAAAACTATTTTTCACTTAAAACAAATTTAACAAAATCATCATCAAGGAAAAATATACTAAGACTAATTTTAAAGATCCAAAAAGGTACCAAATTGAAACAAAATAATTATTTTTTGGATTGCCTCCTAACAAGTGCTTCTTTATGAGTCCTATAGCTAGACTTCTTCTCAAGCAATTCACTTATTCAGCCCCTCAATTGAATGCCTAATTCTACTCTCCTTTAATCTCCTAAAAGTTCTTCTTCTTATTCATAGGCTCATTAACTTCCAAACATGCCATATGCTCAACTAGAATTTGGTTATCTATAACCCCTTCTTTTCCTTGTATGATACAGGTCTCCATTGGATCTATTATGATTATTTATTTTATAACATAAGAAACTTCAATATCAATCACACATATAGAGAAACAAGTATTATCTTTGTTAAGGGGATGCTTTATGGCTTCAAATATCATAAAATCTAATTCCTTGTCCTATACCCTTAGGATTAATTTCACATCATACTCATCTATCAAAACTTTAGAAATAGCTAAGAAAGGTCATACTAAGACTAAGGGAACCTCTTCATTTGTCAACTTTAACCAAACTATCTTCTACAATGTTATTATAATAATTTGCCTATGCACTAATTGAATGCTTATCTTAGTCGATTTAGGTTCACCTAATCCTGATCTCTTAAACATGTTATATGGCATCAAATTAATACTAACTCCTAAATCTACTAATGACCTTTTGATTTAAAAATAACAATATTACAAGGAACATTAAAACCCCTTGATCCTTTAATTTTTAGGGTAGCTTGTTATGTAGGATAGCAAAGCACTCCTCGAGCCTCTTCTTGTTAGAAAGAAGATACTTTAAGAACTTGACATATGTTTATCGTATGTGAGATTGCTTAAAGAAAAAGGAATGTTAAGATGTAATTGTTTTAAAAGCCTAAAAACTTACCAACTTTATCTTCCCTTTTATTTATCTCACTGTTGGATATGAATTTTTAGTTGGTACTCTTTGACCACTTTCTTCTTAATCTCTTCCTCTTTCTCTTTCTCCTTCTGGTCATCCTTCATTTCTTTCATAAAATCATTTTTCTTCTCAGCTTTAAACTCTTTTCTACAACTTAAAGTCACTATGCTCACTTGCTCCCTCAAGTTTTTAAAGATAATTTTAATAAGATGTCTAATATGATTTTACAAGATATGGATGGAGGCTTATTGATTTTAAAGAGTCATTTTAGTAATTTGGAAACGATTCGCAGAGTAATGAATTGCTTCATGAGCTCGATAAGAATTGACTTCCTTGGTTACTACTATTGATTATAAAATTTGAGTGGAGGACATTGTCCTTATTGTCCTTCGTTACTATACAAAAAAGTTTGGATGGTTTATCTACCCTAGATTACATATGTTATTAAAGGGGTTATTGAGACCTATTTATGAAAAAAGGAAAACAACTTACTTAGTTAGCTATCCTATATTTTAAGGGCCCTGTCATTTATGATTAGGGTGTCCCCTATCTCAAATGTCACAATTCATCACTTGTTCTAGTTAAGCTACCAATCCCATAATGCTTGTAGCGCCCCCTCATCGTAGAGTACACATCGGGACGCCCGAAGGTCATTCCGACACGTATCCCACGATAAAGGTTCACTACCAGAAAATTTCTCTAAATCCATGCGGCATCGCAGTAATTAAATCACAATATAACAATAATCAGTAAATCAATAATCCAAAATAATTATCTGAATACAGTCATCCAATGCCAGAATAGACCAATCTATCAGTCCCCTAAACAAAACCAAAAAGGAAACTGATACAAACGTCTATCCTAAGTTATCCCCAAAAGCTCAGCCCAGCTGACCGACCTATGTGACATCGTGCCTCCTGCTAGCAGCTCGTACGATAGGAACGAAAATCTTCGGAGCTAGGAGTCTACTCTAACAGTCCTGAAAAATATGTTGCAATTTTGGGTGAGTTTGCG
>JANZLD010000006.1:45484073-45498848 GCA_026413575.1 Erythroxylum carthagenense | reverse complement strand
AATCTCCCATTTACAATCAGCCTTAACAATCAGTCATGAGTTGGACCCTTCCTGTCTCAAAACTTTATAACTCATTCCTTTCTAATCCAATTAAGGTGATTAAAAATTTAATTTTCAATGGACTCATATGGCTATCACATATCCAAAGAAGGTTAAAAAATGATGTAAATTGGATTTATTGTGACTTTTAGAAACCTGTTCTATTTCTGTTCTTTTCTATGTCACTAATGCTAACAACACCCTTTACTTATTCGACCATATATAACAGAATAATCATCCAATAAAAATTTCATTGATAAAGCAATTAGTTGACACATTTTTAAGCATTTCGTAAGAAGAACTCATCATCCAATTCTAACTCTATGGTCTTCAAACAATTAACTTTCAGTTCTCGCTTCAATCCTGCTGGTATTCTGAACCAGTGTCAATTCGGGGCCTCTTACCTTAGTTTCGCTCAACCTAAAATTGTGAAAACCATTAGTGAGACAATAGACAGCTGGATCTACAACTTCTATGTTTTACGTTTCTCCAGATTCATGTGTTAATTGGCTCAAAATAAATGTACAAAGAGAGCCACGAATCTGTCTCCATGACAGCTTAACCTGCAAAACCCTAGGTTTTAATTTAACCCCCTAAATCACCATAAAAACGATATTTCTTCATGTTAAAGAGTCATTAGACATGAAAGAACATAAACCCATCATCCAAAACATCAAACCCATACATTCCATCAAATGGGTTTCACAAAAGAACAGAAAAACTAAGCTTTAATCCATAGATCTAAGCATTAGAATGGAGGCTTACCTTTTTATGCTACCCAAATGCCTTGGTTCACCTTCCAAATCTTGTTACAAGGATTGAAAAAACTTGGAGGGAGCTTCCATGGAAGTGTCGTGAATGTAGGAGAGGAAGAAGACAAAGTGTTTTGTCTTATTCTCCAACTTAGCTTCTTATATTCTCCTCATGTCCACTTATTTACAAAAATGCCATCCTTGTAGTGGTTTTTAAGCATCTGCTCGTATAATTTCTTGTGACCACCGAAAAAAATGTCATACATCATTAATTTGATTTCATTAAAAATTATTATTCACTGTCCTGATTTTAATGGCATCAGTCTCAAATACCAATTTATTTCGATGTACTGGGTAAACTAGATACCGGGTATTACAGAGAAATAATTGCATGCCAAGTTCAGTAAGTGTGAATTATATCTGGATCAAGTAGTGTTCTTAAGTCGCATAGTTTCTGGACAAGGCATACAGGTGGACCAAAGAAAGTTGAGGTAGTGATGAAATGGGAAGCCTCGAGGAATGTATCTGAGATTCGAAATTTTCTTAGGTTAGCAGGATATTATAGGAAGTTTATCGAGGGGTTTTCACCAATATTAGTCCCTTTGGAAAAACTTTTAAGGAAGGATTTACCTTTTAGATGGACTGATAAATGCCAAAGGAATTTTAAGAAGTTAAAATATTGGTTAACTACAACACCGGTGTTAACTATTCCATCTGGATCAGGAGGATATGTAGTATATAGTGATGCTTCATAGTAGGGGTTAGGATGCGTTCTGATGCAATATGGCCAAGTGATTGCATATGCATCGAGATAGTTGAGGTCTCATGAGTTCAATTATCCAGTTCATGATTTGGAATTAGTCGTAGTGGTATTTGCTTTAAAGATTTGGAGACACTATCTGCATGGTGAGAATGTTTTAGATATTCACTGATCATAAGAGCTTGAAATATTTAGTGAGTTAGAAAGAATTGAATATGAGATAGAGGAGATGGATTGAGCTCCTGAAAGATTATGATTATACAATTGAATATCATCCTGGTAAAGCTAATTTGGTAGCAGATGAATTAAGTAGAAAGTCCAATAGTAATGTGGCACAGAAACAAGCCTCAAGGTTACCAAACCTACTACAATTGAGGGCATTGAATGTTGAATTGAATTTGGGGTAGAATGAAGCATTAGTAGCTACACTGAAGCTTAGGCCAATATTGCGTAGGAGAATCATAAAAACTCAGAGTAAAGATCCAGAATTAGTGAATCTTATTGAGAAGTTGAAACAAGATTCGAGTTTTGAGTTTGAGTTGAGATATCAGACACTATGGTTAAAGAAAAGATTATGTGTACCAGATGTTGATGATTTAAGAAAAGAGATTCTGCAAGAAGCACACATAGTAACTTATGATATGCTTCCTAATACTACTAAGATGTACAGTACTACCAAGAAGCAAGTGACAAAATATATTGCTAAATGTTTGACTTATCAGTAGATTAAGGTTGAGCATCAAGCTCCAGCTGGGAAGTTACAATCACTGCAAATTTCAGAGTGAAATGGAATAGAATTATCATAGATTTATTATGGGATTGTCTAAGACTCCGAGGCAACATGATTCTATTTGGGTCATTATTGATAGAATGACGAAATTGGCCCATTTCTTACCTGTGAGGGAGAATAATTCACTAGATCAATTGACCGGAAGATATGTGAATGAGATTGTAAGATTGCATGGTTTCCTAGTATCTGTTATGTCTGATTAGGATCCCAGATTCACTTCTAGATTTTAGGGCAGTTTACTGTCAGCTATGAGTATAGAGTTGAATTTTAGTACAACATTTCATCCTTAGATAGATGGATAGAGTGAGAGGACTATTATAACTATTGAGGATATGCTTAGAGCTTGTGTTCTGGAGTTCCAAGGAGCATGGGATCAGTATATAGCACTTATCAAAATTTCATATAATAATCATTATCACGGTAATATCGTTATGACACCCTATGAAACCTTATATGGTAGGAAAAGTTGGTCATCATTGTATTGGGATGAAGAAGGTTAAAGGATCATTGAAGGTCCATAATTGATTCAGGATACTGTGGATAAAGTGAAATTGATTCGTAGCCAAATTAAGGTGGCTTAAGATAGACAAAAGAGTTATGCTGATCAGCATCGGAGGGATATGGAATACCAAGTAGGATATAAAGTATTTATGAGAGTTTTACCTTGGCGAGGAGTGTTGAGGTTTGGTAAAAAGGGTAAGTTAAGCCCTAGGTACATTGGTCCATATGAGATTACTCAGAGAATTGGACCATTGTCTTACAGACTAGCATTACTACCAGAAATGGCTCAAATTCACAATTGTGTTCCATATGAGTATGCTTAGAAGGTACCGACCAGATTTGACCCATATCCTACCTACGCAAAAAGTTGAAGTTGCAACTAATTTGAGTTATGTAAAAGAACCAATTCAAATTGTGGGTTATCAGACCAAACAGTTAAGAAACTGAGTGATTCCATTGGTTAAAGTCTTTTGGAAGAATTATTTAAGAGAGGAAGCCACTTAGGAAACCAAAGAGAATATGAAGAATTATTACCCCTACCTATTTAGTCAATCATGTAAAAATTTCGAGGACAAATTGTAATAACTTGTTTTCATATTAAGGATTAAAACTTTAGCTTGCTATTAGAATTAATGAATTGCATATCATTAACATAGACACACATAAATTATGATATTGTACACATTACAAAGATAGCATATACACTCAATTGATTCGTTCCGGGGTACGAAAAGTTTAAAATGTTCATGATGTGAATTATGAAATGTTTATGCCTTGCATTTTGGTTTGATTGATCACAAGTATTAAATTTGGAATTAATTGGTATAACTGGAAAATTGAGGGATTAAGATGTACATACGGGCTAGGAAAAATGACAAGTGACAAGATAAATTGATACATGAAAAATTTGGATGATTTAACCTACAATTAAGTGACATTTGGCATTGATCATTGTGTGATTAATGGCATAGTGGATTAATGAACAAGTGGCAGCTGCAATACATGACATGTGGCCTAGCTTCAATGGTGACATATGGCAGCATATATACTTGATACATGTTGAACCTGCCTTTAGACATATGGCCATTCCATTAGATGACACCTAACACCTTAGGTGCAACATTCAGCAGGAGCAAACTTGGTTCAACTCATTTTCTTGTTCTTTCTTCTATCACTCACACCATCGAAACTCTTTTCTTTCACCTCCCTGAAATTTCTTATGGTTATGCCTAATTTTTTCCCAAATAATCCATGTTTTAGCCTTACAAAGTTAAGTGAAAGATCAGCTAAAGTTGCCTTACTAAACCTAGCCAAAATCCATCTAAGAATTCCCTATAATGTTTGATGTTTCTACTTACTTGGAATACTGGATTGGCTTTATCTTTTGAGCTGGAATTGGAGTTAAACATGTAAGTAGATTATTGGTGTTTATGCCATGTTATGATAGAGAATTGATGATGATGAATTAGGATGAATTACATATGATGTTAATGATTGATTGTGCTGGAAATTTCTACATGAACTTAGGTAATTTTCTATTCTGTTTTTTTATGTACGAAAATAGTAAGTTAAGGATTGTTTTATGGATGATTTAATTTGGGATTTGAGGTATAATTGATGAAGAATTCATGATAAAGATAGCTGTTATTGAAGTGCTTTTGAATCTGGACAATTAGAGCTGTAGGTCAAAATTCTGGTTTCAATTTCATTTTCCTTTTCGATCTATTTTACATATCTTTAGAGCATGAATTTGAAGAAACTCAAAGAATGAAAGTTGGAGATATAGGTATTATCTTGACTCTTGTGAAAGTGGATTGATAAAACAGTGACTAGAGCTTGATTTATGCTTGTTTCCCTAATACTACCTGTGACAGAACCCTGTGCATGAACCATGTATTATTTCCTGATTTTTTAGGACTTTAGAGCTCAAATTAGTCCAAGTATAAAAACATGAAAAATGATTATTGATGTCTTATTAATGATTCTATGAATCAGTTTGGCTAGAAGATATCTTGATAAGTTTATGTAATTAATTGAAGACTATTTTGATGTAGTTGAGTTCAAATCTGGAAATTATGATTTGTTTAGGGAATAACTAAGTTATTTTAATGCAAACATGATCTTCAGAACATGAGAAATGTGTATAAGGTATGGATAAATGAACTTTGAAGAAATTATGGTAATTATGAATGAGAATTGGGTAAATGTATGAATACATATTGCTGGAAAAAATTTGGTGAATGTCTAAATCTAGCTTGCTGAAATTCCAGATTTAAAACAACAATTGTATATGTGTTATTAGAGGCCTTTGACAATGAAAAATGTTCAAGGATAAGTGTAAATTATGAATTGATAATGATATAAAGATGTTATCATGAATGTAATGTGATTCGAAGTATGTAAGTGATGAATTAGGAATGGTTGAATCAGAACTAGGAGATTGTGTGAGTGTATAATCCTAGGAAAGAGAAAGATAAATGTTTGGGTGATGAATTGAAAGTGATCAAGTGATAAAACTAATAGAACACTACATGGTGCACAAACTGTGATGAATGTATAAGTATGATTTATGAATAAGATTTCATACCCGGAATAATCAATTAACATGAATTAAACATAAGACATATATATGTGTAACTTTGAGCATAAATTTGATTAATCAATTAGTAATGTGTACATGTGTGTATTTTTAATTTAGAGGCACACATCGACCAAAACCATGCAGACATTGCCAACACATCAAGGCAATAGCTAACTGGAGTGTACTGTGAGTTAACCTAGTTGTGTAAACTCAAATATTTATACTTCTGTTTGAATTATATATATAGTGGGTAACCTAGATATGAGATTTCGATTGGTAATGTGTTCTATTCAAATTCCGTTGATTAAAGTTAATTCCTCTATATTGAATTGATATTAATATAATTGTGATATTACTGATTCCATACAATTGATTGTCCAAGGAGTTTGATGTTCGGGACTCTATTGGGAGTGTTTGTGAATTGAATGTGAATCAAGAAATTTAATGCGCAACTATTAGTTGAATGTTAGACATAGATATGATGAACTGTGAAAATTGAGTATGCTGTAAAGTGACTGATGATATATTATCTGAACTGTTATACTCCATTACATGATGCACGTTCACATAAAGGAGTTGTGATTGAAGTAGCTAACATGAAAAGAGCTTTATGCTCAGTTGTGCGCATCAGAGACTCAGGCTCAATGTTGAATGAGCCGAGTATCCACAACGAATACAGGACAGTACTAAAAATAGCCTAGTATCCACAGCAAATATGAGAAAGTGAAATAGACATTCAGTTACAACAAAGTAAAATGGAATGAATCTTATTTGCATTTGCATTTGTATCTTTAAATGTGTTCATGATATTGATTGCAAATGAATGTTGAACTATGTTGTGTTGATATTGAGAAATGCTTATGAATTTGATGTTGATATGAAGAGTTGTGATAAATGAGTGTTATATTCTGAAATGATTATATGATATTCCTACATTCAGAATGTACTTTTGGAATAACTTAAAAAGTGATTGTATTTTTAAATGTTTCTTGTATTGTGATGCAAATTGTAGAATGTGAGTTATAGCTTTGAATGAAGTGTTAATTTGGTTGAGTTGAATGTTATTCAATGATATATACGTGTTCTGTTCTAAGTGAACACATCGATGATGGTTCACTCACTAAGTTTGCAAAATCCATCAAAATTGCAACATTAATTTTCAGGTACTAAGAGGAGACCTTGCTAGTAGAACAAACTAACTGAAGTTTAGTACTATTTATTTTAGATCAAGATATGACTCAAAGGTCTAGTCAACTATTATTTGAGGATTTTAGATAGAGTACTTTGTATAGTTTTCATTTCATGTAAAATCTTTTATTTAAAACAGTGTGATCATAGATGGTTCTATGTTGTAAAAATATGGATGGTTTATAATGAAATACCAGTGAAAAACATGTTTTGTTAATGAAATGAGGTAAGTTGTTTTTATGTTTACTTATGATATGTATGATGCCATATTAAGTGAATGTGACTGCTCTAACATGCCATTCCCATAGGGTATGTGTTCAGATATTCTTAAGAATCTCAGGTATATATCTTATAGTAGTGGTGTGATACATTTAAAGATGATGAAAAGTGATGAATATGTTAGGGACTCAATCATCGATTCAATCTCGGCCTACTCATAATTAGACATACTTCATTAAATTTTTGTTCTCATACATCTCTTTGTAACTATTAATCATAGGTTGTGTTTAATTAAAAGATGCTCATTAGTTAAACCTAGCTATCAAACAATCTAGGATAAGATCTCTAGGTTTAATTAGACAGCCACATTACTAATTAAGAGAAAAAGATTATTCCAGGTACCAACTACACAAGCTCAGGTCATTTGATCTAGGTTATGCTATCCCTAATGATTCAACACTAATAAAAAACACAACAATTAGGAATCTTATCCCTAATGAACTGAAACCATTAGTTGCTATAAATAAATCTCAATATAACAATTATGGATTATATTGACAATTCTAGCAATAATCAAACATAACAATTACATATTGTATTCAAACCTTTTGGACTTCTAAATCATGAGACAAAGGTAAAATATCACAAGTTGCTCCAAAATAGGGACATTATTAGATCACCATTTTTTATGTCAATTTTAAAGGTCGTAGAGCTAGAATTAGGTTAAAGTCCATTCTAGAGATATTTAGTTCTAAGTCTTAGGTTTCGTATGAAATTAAAATCACATAATTTGGATTTAGCACCCCACTTTCACAAGACACATAGCCGACATCCTGAGTGATATCTGAGTCTGTGCCCTGCGAGAGTGACATGCTAACATACTCATTCTGCTACTTAGACAATCGAAACTTAGTACAATTTTTTTCTCACATGTACGTGAAAATCAGTAATAAAAAATTCGGGCCCATACTTTATTTCATAAATATTTTTATTTCCATGAGTTGCCGACATTTTTCAAATCATCAGAATTTCATTAATCACTAAGACCTATTTCAGATACAAAACACTCACAATCATAATGTCATTACAATAAAAATGCATTCGCATACACATTGTGCAATAATTTCAGAATACATTCCTTAATACAAAATTTAATGGAAAATTCTATGTAGACGTGAACTGATCCCAACCTCTATCTTTCACTTGTATGCAATAGGTATACTCCTGTTTGCCTAACGGGGTACTCTTTTGAACCTGAAAATTATTGCTATTCTTAGGTTAGTTTACGAACTCAGTGAGTGACCATCCTCTATGGCTCACTCAATTACATAAAACATATCAACACTTATAAACACATAATTTACATCTTTTCATTTACAATCATTCAATCATTCGAAAACTTATCACGTTCAGAAATTAATCAAACTATCTAAATCATACATATCATATGCGTATGTAGTGCTCATGAGACTCACTTTTAGTTATTACTTTGTTGTGACCAAGTGCCTATAACTATCCTGTATTCATTGTGGATACTGGGATCATTAATAACTATCCCGTATCCATTGGAGATACTGAGCTCATTTTATATAGTGAGCCTTTGGCTCTTAATCACTTTCTAAGCTCGAGGCTCTTTTTCACATTCTGAGCTTTAAGCTCTTTTTCAGTGGCTACTCTAGTCACAACAGCCTTTATCTTTCATGAATTCATATAATGAAGTGCATTAATTAATCAGTTATTTATTTTCACTTATCATCGGACCTTAGTCCGACATTCAACATTAAAGTTAAGAATCACTTTTTAATCATATGCAAATGCACATTTAGAACACATTTATCATCGAACCGTGGTCCAACATTTAGCAATCAAATTGTGTACATTTATTTCATCCAAATTCACATACAGGGAGCACTTCAATATTCTCACATTCATCAAACTCCTCAGACGTATATTGTTCGGGACCAACATATTCACATTACGTAATCATTCAATTCATAATATAAACAAAACATCAATAAAGTAAGATCATCAAGGTCTACTCACAGTATGCTCCAGATTAGTATTTGCTTCCAAGGTCTGGAAATGTATGGATGATGGTGCTCTATATGTTCCTCTATATCATGCAAAACATACACATATCACAATGCACAATTGTATAAGTGTCTATTGATGCACACATATGTTTATTAAATATGTACAATGCATGTTCAATGACATTCCTGGGTGTATATCCTTAATACATGTCTTATAACTAATTATCAAGATCTTTGAATCCTTCATTAACACCTAGGACACATACGTTAATAACTCAATCCTACTTCAATTAGGCTCATTTAATATCATTAACAAGCCTAAACATCTCATTGAACAACATTGATAAGTCAATCATTCATAAACAAACATCTCTTGGGACAAACACCATAACGTTTTCTGTAGATGTTGGATTAATGTAATCTTTAGATGTTTTCCAAGAGGAATTTTAGATATACAACTTTTGTGAAGACTCCAAAATGAGATTTTGCCATTTTGAGGGTCAAAACAAATGGTCATGTGAATCCACACGGGCAGTATGTGTTTCTTTCTAGTCTGGTGGTGTTTTTGTGTCAGAAACACACAGTCGTGTCAATTTACACGGCCTGACCATGTTTCCTTTGAGTTTGCTCAATTATCCTTCTCTAATACCCCTCCAATGGATCCTACACCCATTCTAACATCACTTCCACTCATAATCTTCCCAAATTCACCTTTTCTAATGCAATATCACTCCATAACCATTCAAATACCAATTAGATTTCATTCACTCTCAATTCTCAACTCATTTAATTCATCATCTTAAGTGGATAACTCCTTCAAATATACCCAATTCCAACTCAACATCATCCATATACATTTCATATTCCCCACTTGATCATAAACACTCAAAATATAACACATTCTCATACACTCAAAATATAACACAACATATACATTCATTCAATAATGTACTGCACCCAGTTCTCACTTTCATTCAACAATTTAAATTCTATATCTTCATGTAAAAGGTATCCCTAAGTCTCTTATTTAATCCAAATTAAGAATCATCTCATTTGGACAACTAGAGAAAAAGTTATGGCTAAAACACATAAGCATACTCAGAGATCATATTGCTGCTACATTTTCTAGCTTAACTACCAATTTTGTTTCCAAATCTTACCCTAACACAACTCATACAAAGATCACCTTTTCTACTCCATCTACTCCTCATTCTAAACTCCATTTCTACACTCATACATTAACACAAACAGGTTATGAAGGCATTTCTATAGTCATCAACTTCCAATTCTCATTACAACATCCATTTCACAACCAATTCATCTTAAAAACATGGGTAGCATAACTCATAGTTTCTTACTCATTATATACAACATCAATCATCCATAAAACAACTACTAACCCATTATTTAGCATTTATATGAAGCAAAACATCAATATATACATATATATGTGTTCATTTCTTCACCAATATTCTACCATATACAAAACTCCTTGTCATGATCATTCAACCTCTAAAACATTTCTATAAATCATTACTCATCAATAAAAGGAAGAAATTTACACACTATTTATCATTCACGACACCCACATACCCAAAACACCATTTCATGAAATTAACCTCTAACTATCATCACAATTGCTTCATTTAACCAAACCCATAAAATTAAAACATGACTTGCTTGATTTAGCTTCCAAATCTTCGAAATCACCATCAAGCCCTAACTCTTTCATCTCCACAATCATCAACTTTCATAGAGGAATAGGTTGGGTCTTTTAATAAGAATGGAGAGAGCAAGGTGGAAGAGTATCATGAAAGATGAGAGGGTTGGGTATAATGTGAATGGAGATTTGAAGAATAAAAATCAAGAAGAAGAAGAGAAGAGAAGCTACGAAGGAGAGAAGAAGAGAACATGGTCTTCTCATATAAAAGCACCGTGAGATAAAACCAAAAAAGGGTGTTCTTTAAAATTTAAGGGTTAGTGGAATTAAGGCATTGTTTGGCAAGTGATATTTGTCACTTGCCACATCTCCAATTTCCAAAGCATTAGACTAGGTTCTTTCATTTAACTAGTCCAACTCCAATTGTTCCCCAATTTTCAATGGCACTTATCAATAAATCCTAAAGTCATTTATTAAAATTTCCATTGCCATTGGACAATAATTTCTACTACCATTTAACAATTGTTTTTCCATTTGGCAGTTTTCCTAGTTCAAAAATGCCCAACAATTTTCAGAAATTTCAAAAATTCTAAATCCACAAATACACTCTCCAAATTAAATTTTCAACACATAAAACCACTTTTCTCAATATACTCACATATATAAACAATTATACCTAAAAATTGTCAATGAATGCCTGTACAATTATTTTTATGTGCAAAGATTCAATATTCACATGTATGTGCATATCATGTAATGCATGAGCATGAAATGTGTTTTCTAATTTCTGAGTAATCTCTCACATTTTCTATTTTAGCCCTAACATAGGTAACGAGATGTTACATCAGAGGTTTGTAGGTTGAGGTACGACTCTAAAAATGTGATTGATTCAAACAAACCCTAGATTGAATTCCACAACATGATACTCTCTTGTCATATACAACAAAGTTCATGCAAAGTAACACCAAATGTTGGACCTCATTTCTGGAGCCCAATTATCTGGATGTCATAAAATGTGAGCGTGCTTATTACCTTGTAGGGTTATTTCCATTAACTCTCATTAGCTATCATCGGTTCATCTTCATTATTATCCCAAAATTTCCTATTTGATCAATATAGATCAAGATAGGCTTAAAAGCCAAAGTATGCTTATAACCAAGTCATGCTCGCCTTATCGATTCCCTCACTTTCTTTCCATTAATCTTTCCAAATCAACACGAAAGGCTACCAATTTTTATGGAGAGATAGAAAAATGTGTCAGAAATCCATTGCTTCAATAATCACCTCATTTGGAGGTCAGATGATGAAGTTATGGCCAAAAGACTCAACCATGATTATGCCCTTAATCATACTGTACCTATCATCGGACAACTGGCATAACTTTCAATACAGATATGGGATTAAGGTCAATTTAATACTTTTTCTAAGAGAACTTCGAGATCTACAACTTTTATGAAGACTTAGAAGAGAGATTTTGTCATCTAAAGGGTCAAAATCATGAATTTACGAAAGTATATAGTGTAAGTGGACATACACCTCCACCTAATGGACATACATAGGACCTGGGGTGTCTTCCAGACTTGTGAAGGTTCGTTTAACAAACCTAATGTCTGTTTAATGGATATGGACTGGCCTGGGGACATTTTTAGACTCGAGAAGGCCTATTTAATGGACCTAAAGTTTGTCTAATGGACATAGGTGAGATAAAACTCCCTCCAAAGCATCTCTAATGATTCCTACATTCATTCTAACATCACTTTCACTCATAATCTTCCCAAATTCACTTCTTCTAATGCAATATCACTCCTTAAACATTCTACCACCAAATTGCTTTCATTAAACTCTTGAATCTCAACTCAAATGATTCATCACATACAACAAATCCTCATCTTTCACTATAGTTGTCCTATATACATCTTGTATAGCATTACTAAGTTATAATGATCATATCTCTCAATTCCAATATTCAATAATTTCATAATTTATATCATTGGGAAGTTAGAAAGATAATCTACAACTTCCAAGAAGACAACTTTGTCTAATTCAACCTAGATCAAATACAGTTTTGGCCCAAAAGTCAAAACATAATTTTTACCCTTATGAATACTTAAAAATGTAATGTACAAACTTTGAGAGTTATGAGCAAAAACACAACCATATTTCATTATCATCAAAAGATAGGAGTTTTACAAAGCTTTATTGGGTATTTCAAGCCACAATACATCATAGTCCAAAAATACATAATCTAGACAAAGTAGAATTGCTCAAAATGCAACCAAAGCCTTTTTTTTTTCAAAAACTAACTTAAAATACAAAATAAGCATAATCTGGAGTAATGCCTTTATGCTCGATCACTCGATCTCTTGCTCATCACCTGAAGATTGGGAGGAACAGGGGGTGAGATTAAAGATCATGGGTAACAGTTTTATAATCAGAAATAAGCAAAAACCATTGAAAAATTCACAATGCATCATGAAACACATATTTTCAAATTCTAAATTTATCAAACAATTTATAAGCAACCCAAATCATGCATTCAATAAACTTGTCAACACTTAAGCACATGAAAATGGTTTGGGAGGTCTATAAACAAAACGAACTAACACATTCCCATGTAATGTTCCTGGGTAGTCATGAACAGAACGAACTAACACAATCCCATATAGTGGTTTTGCGTAGTCGTAAACATGAGGGAGTGCATGAAGGAGCTCCATCCCACTAGTGGGCAGGCGGGAGAAGCCTTTAGTCGAAGCACATAACATGTATTTCATAACTTGTAAACTTGTTGCCCAAAATGGCACTTTTTTTGAAAAGTGATTTCATAAACATAGTATTGTTTCAAAACTCATTTTCATATTCTTTTCATAAATCATCAACACAATATTCACATACCAAAAACATAGCACTTTCTCAAAGCATTCAAAGAGCAATAAATGCACATTTATAACATAATTTTAAACATTTAACTTTCTTGATTTGGAAGAATCATTTACGGCTTATTATTCAATTATAAAAATGTAACCCACCTTGGATTCCCTGCTTAACAATTGCTCAAAGATGCCTCTCTTCTTGCTTCTCTTGCCTCTCCTCTTGATTTCCTTCAATATTAGCAAAAATCCCAATTCAATAGGAATTCCAATTGAGAATTCAAAGAAATATATACACTAAAATTGATCCTAGAATACTTAAACCCATGCATTTCTTAAGCTTCATGAACGAAAACCCTTCCAAAAATCCAAAAGTTTAAACATAAACTTAAATTGAATCTTCACCTACTAATGGGTCTCTTAGCTCAAATGGAAGCTCTAATCTTCCTCTTTCTTTTCCCCTTCTTGAACAACATCAAAATCACTCTTTAAAACTAAGAAAATTTGAAACTTAGCTTAGCTTTCACTTCTTTTGTTCTCCTCCCACGACACTCTCTCTTCCTCTCTTCAATTTTCATTTACTTCTTCTTCAATTACAAGACAACCATTCTTCTTCTACTTTTTACCATTAATGGCTCCTTATGAGGCTCTATATGGGAGGAGATGTAGGACTCCGGTGTGTTGGGATGAAGAGGGAGACAGGAAACTTTTGAGTCCAGAGTTGATTCAGATGACCATTGATAAGGTCAACTTGATAAAGCATAAGCTAAAAGCAACTCAGGACAGGATGAAAAGTTATGAAGATGCTCATCGGAAGGAGATGGAGTTTGTGGTTAGCGAGAAAGTGTTTCTTAAGACTTCTCCTTGGAAAGGAATTCTGAGATTTGGAAAGAAAGGTAAGCTGAGTCCGAGGTATGTGTGGCCTTACGAGATTCTAGAGAGGATTGGTCTGTTGGCTTACAAGTTAGCATTGCCTCCTAAGCTATCACAGCTTCATGATGTGTTTCATGTTTCTATGTTGAGGAGACATCAATCAGATCCTTCTCATGTCATTCAAGCTGATGAAGTTCAGTTGAGTGATGATTTGAGTTATGAAGAGCTTCCAGTGCAGATCTTGGATACAAAAGAAAAGGTTCTCAGGAACAAGACAATGCAGTTGGTAAAAGTCTTATGGAGGAACCATTCGGTTGAAGAGGCCACGTGGGAGCCATTAGAAGCTATGAAGGAGAAGTATCCTCATTTCTTCATTGATTCAGGTAATAATTTCGAGGACGAAATTCTTTTAAGGGGGGAGAAATGTTGGGCCCTGATTCCTTTTTCATATTTTTGAGGTTTAGTTTGCCTAAATTCCTTTTAGTAATTAATTTGAGATTTTTAGTGCTTAG
>JANZLD010000006.1:45439477-45464527 GCA_026413575.1 Erythroxylum carthagenense | reverse complement strand
TCTAAGGGAGTCAAATTTCCAATCAAAGTTCCTGTCCACTAATACTCTTCCCAAACAGTAACAACAACTTGTAAAAATCATAACTTCCTATTTCATAGTCCAAAAATTACATACTTTACATCAAAGTAAAGATAAAAACATAATCTAAAACTTTCATGAAGACTTTAAGAGCAAAAACAGCCTCTATATAGATCAAAAATTCAGTCAAAGTTACTGTCCAATTACTATCATCCTGAATAGCAACACAATTTCTAACATTCATAACTTCTCATCCCATTATCCAAAAATTCTATACTTTATATCAATGTAAAGATCCAAACAAAATCTTCAACTTTCATGAAGCACTTAAAGCAATTTCAACCTCTAACTAGGTCAATTTTTCAGTTTAAGTTTTTGCCAGATAATATAAATTTTGATAGCATCTCCCCTAAATTTACACTAGCCAAATTCTTCAAACACTCACACAATTTACAGCACCTGCACAAACACTTCAATCATCCATCCTCCAATTCCCACATCCAAACACAATACACAATACCTCATCTTTTTATCAAACATATGCAAAACACAAGGAAACTCAAATGACTTTCATTTCATCAAATGCTCATAAATTTATTTATACTTTTCATTCATTACAAAGAATCACACCGTATTTCCTCGTTTAATTTCATTTTATAATTTCAAAATTTTAAGAAAAGTTCGGGATCCAACATCCAGCTTTTCTCAGGATAAGTTTTTAGGTCAGTTTTGTATGGCCATTATGACATAGAAAATGAGATATTTAGGCCATATATTATTCTAAAAAAATGTTACTAATTACATAAAGGTAATATAGTTTAATTCATTATTCCTAGATTTATACCCAAAATACTACAGGTTGTTCTCAAATAGAGACAAAACCAGTACTCAATTTCAAGCCAAATTTCAAAACCCTTAGAGACAAAACTTAAATTCAATTCCTTCATGGAAATTGTAGACATATGTATCTAGTTTAATATAGAATTAAAATAATCCCATTTGGATATCCACAAATTAACATATATTTAAAATAAAGATTCTTGTTCAGTGGAAGCACTCCATCTAATGACGTACACACTCCAATTAACTCACTTGGGTCATATTATGAAAACATAATGCCACAGACACATGCAAATGAACCATCAACATCCCATTTTCATCTAGGATACTTTTGTTAACAAAACCCCTCATGTTACACTCAGAAAACACATCAAGATATCAAAGTTTCCATATAAAAGAATCCATGTTCATCTAACTTATTCCACCTCACTTCATCATTAGCATCTTCTACAATCTTTACTTATTCAATCATCATAATCACATGCCTTAAAGATCAGATTTCTACTTACTTGTTATACTCAAATTCTACCACAAAACCTCAAGCTAATCTAGCCCGCCAAGCTTGAAAGGTTATCAAAAAGTAAACAAGTTGATTTTCAGCTAGGACAAAGAACAACAAAAATCTGGTTCTTTGGTTATCTTGTGAAGGTTAAAAATATGAAGTTGACGTGGTCATTTAGCAAGGTTGAAACGAAATTACTAAGATGTGTGTTAGCAGCAATTATTAGTGGAGAAAGGAGAAGAAGATGGTGGATTTTTCCAGCAGCAACTTAGCTTAATTTAACTAGGTGCAAGGTGTCTCCAAACTACCTTAACATGTGTCATTTGGCATGCAATCCATTTATCTCCTCCTTAGGCTGCCACATGTCTCCTAATTACTAGTTCATTTGTCATTCAATCATGCTGGCATTTGTCAACTAATTACCTATGCCAAATGTCACCTAATTACTTCTCCACTTGTCACTAAATCATACAGCCATTTGTCAATTATTTCATAGGCTTAGTCATCCTAAATTTTAATGTGTCAATTTATCTTACCACTTGGTATTTTCCAAGTTGAAATATACATATTAATTAATCACTATTCAAATGGTAACAATTAATTCCAAATTTACTACTTGTAGCCAATCAAACCAAAACTCAAGACATCAACAATACACAATTTACATCATGATCATTTTAATCCTTTCATACCCCAGATTATGTCAATTAAGTGTATATACTATCTTTGCAATATGTACAAAATCATAATTCATGTGCATATGCTAATGATATGCTTATGAATGAAATGCATTTCATGAATGCTAAAACTATTTGACTCATATGCAATAATCTAAGGTTCTAACCCTTAGTATAGAAAACTGGCTATTACAGTTCTCCCTCTTAAGAAATTTCATCTTCGAAATTCTTACTAGATTGATCAAATAGATAGGGGTAATGTTTCCTCATGTTTTCCTCAGTTTCCCATGTGGTTTGTTCTCTGAAATGATTCCTCCAAAGGACTTTAACCAATGGAATGGCTTGATTTCTCAATTGCTTAGTCTAATAACCCACTATTTTAACTGGTTCCTTCGTATAACTGAAATTACTTGTAATTTCAACCTCCTATAATTTCAACCTCCTATGTTGGTAACACATATGTCAGATTTGACCGATATCTCCTAAGCGTAATATCATGAAACACATTGTGAATCTGAGCCATTTCACCCGGTAATGCTAGTCTGTAAGCCAATGACCCTACACTCCCAATAATCTCATGTGGACCAATATATCTAGGGCTTAACTAACCCTTTTTTTTTACTAAATCTCAACACTCCTCGCCAAGGTGATACTCTTAAAAACACCTTATCACCCACTTGGTATTCCACATCCCTTAGATGTTGATCGGCATAACTCTATTGTCTATCTTGAGCTGCCTTAATTCGACTACAAATCAATTTCACTTTATCCACTACTGAATCAATTATGTACTTTCAACGATCCTTAAACCCTCTTCATCCTAATATAGTGGTAACCGGCATTTCCTACCAAATAAGGCTTCATAGGATACCATACTGATACTATTGTGATAGTGATTATTTTATGCAAATTCAGTAAGTGCTAAATACTGATCCCATGCTCCTTAGAACTCAAAAACACAAGCTTTGAACATATGCACAACAGTTTTAATAACCCTCTCACTCTATTCGTATGCCTCAGGATGAAATGTTGTACTGAAATTTAGTTTCACACCCAAAGTAATAATTCCACATCTAGATGAATCTTTATATTCATTCAATCATACATAAATACAAAAATCAACTAAGTGAAGTCCCAAACCTCAAAATTGAGAAAGTAGGTCTTCTATTGTCTTTCCTTCCCTTCCTCTTTGCCTTTGGTTGACTCACCAACTAGAAACATAAAAAAATATACCTATCAATCCCACTTCTAACCTTATAATTTCATTCCTTCATAAACAAGGCTAAAAGAGGTAACGGTGAAGAAAAAATCCCTAACTTTTACCTTCTTTTCTAGATAAGATTGGTTTGATTTCTTACATGAAAAATTATGGGATAAAGAAGGTGAAATGGAGAGGAGAAAAATCTGAACATAAAACCCCCAAAATGTTGTGCATCTCCCCTCTCCTTATCCCCATTCTAGAACTTTCAAGACTCACACTTATGCTTAATTCCTATTGGAGATACATGCTTTATTATTATTGGTCACTCATGCCTTAATCCAATTGGTCCATATGTTATCTTTAGACAAAATTGCATATTGGTCCTTCTTCTTCCTTTACTTCCCACAGTGGCCTATAATATTATAAATTAATTTCATTCCCTTATGTACTAATTTTATAATATAATAAGTTTTATGCAATTTGGTTAATTTTTCCAGGAGTTATACCCAAAACACTACAGGTTGTTCGAAAACAGGGACAACAACCATAACTCAACTTCAAGCAAGAATTAAAAAATCTTAGAGGCATAATAAAATTTCAATTCCTTCATGAAAGTTTTATATCTACATCTCTATATTAACTTCTAATTGTAATTATTCAATTTTGAGGTCTATAGGCCAAGATATGGCCAAATTGTTGAGGTATGTTCATATCAAAATGAACAAATTTCCCATTTACCCAAATCTTTTACTTTAAGTACCATTATGTCTCTTACTATACATAGATGCACTTAATTCATTTATTATACTCACTTCTTAATACACCCTAGACATGCTATAATACTTCTAGGGTATATGTTGGGGCCTTACAATTTTCTTGCCTCCTCTTACTCTAATACTTCTCCTTCTTACTCTGTGAAGACGTGTGAGAGTGAATCTCAAGAAGACAACTTAAAGCATATGCTTTGAACTCACTTTAGCTCTTACGCTTTCGAATTTTACCTAAAACCAAATATAAACTAAAGTGCATGTCTTAAACATTTTAAAGCATTAATCAGTAAGTGTCAAGGATTAAATGTATCAATAATTAAGCACATATCAATATTCACCTATAAAAGAATATTTTTCATTATGATTTTCTCTAATTCCATTCCTGGTTGCCAATTCTGAAGAAATAATGGAAGTTGAGAGATATGCCAAGGGCTTTCCTCTCAAAACGAAACTCTCTCCTTCTTTCCTTCTAATTTTTGTTTTTTGGCTTCTTCACATCCAATCCCACCTTGTATCTTCTCCTATTTACCCTTTAATCAGCCGAAAAATGTCCATTTTACCCTTCCTTGTAAGCTTAGGTTCTTTTAACCTTAAGTGATCTTCAAAAAATGCCCTTGAACATCCTTATTACCTTAGTACTTTAATTCCATTAACCCATGTCATATAATCTTACTAACATTAATATAATAATAACTCCAAAAAAATCCATTAGAACCTCAAAATTCATTTAAATCATGCTTAACTAGAAAAAAAATATGGGGGCCAACATTTGTGAATCTGGTTTTGTTGGGGTCAATGAAGGAGAAGAGTGGAAAGTTGAGGGTAGAGTAGAAATTCTATCACCATTATGTTGTTTAATGGGTGTCTAGTTTTTTTTTAAGGGATTGAGACACACAATGGAGTACTAAGGTAGGAAGTAGAAGACAACCCCTGGCCAAACAGAAAAGGAAGCAGAGTAAGAAGGGCGGTTAGTTGGTGCTGAAGATGTGAAAGAAAGGAAGCAAGGATTATAAGTTGTAAATCAAGGCAAGGATGCCCCTGGCTGATACACCAAAAAAAAAAAGAAGCTAAAGATTAGGGGACTAGTTGGTGCTTAAGATGTGAAATCAAGGAAGGTAGGGTTAGTTGGTGAACATGATAGATCTAATAAAGATTGAAGGTTTAAAGAGATATAGGAGTGTCTCCTTATCTTATCCATTTTTTGATAGCTATTTCTCTCCTAAGTTATTGATTACTCCGTCTTAAGATCGAATCAATTAACCCTAATTGAATTCAAAAATTATAGATTTCCAAACTCTCAATTCACAAAACATTCCCTAACATTTTCAATTAGATATGAAGTTATCTAAAAGATAATTAATTTATCAAACAAGATCTCTCTTCAAATGATTGTTAATTTGATAATTGTAGGACTATCAAACTGCTAACTCTCTTTGCACAATCTAATCTGATTATTTTTTACTCACTCTCTCGATTTATTGGCTAGTATAAGCAAGTACAGTTATCACAATCACCAAAATATGTGTTGAAATCAATAATAATCAAATTCACAAAATAAATCCTAATATGAAAATTAGAACTTCATAAACATGTTTAACATCCTGGAATAATGAAATAACTAAAGGAAAAGAAGAAAAACTCCATTGGAGACTTGATCTGGAAAGTTGGAATTCCTGGATGTTCATTTTGATCTCCCTTGTTTAATCCAATTTTTTTCAATGACTACTGCATGTTTTTTGTCTTTGATATCCTTAAATAGAGTATTAGGTTCTTGGGGGTGTAAATATGATTTTCCATTTTGATATGTTCTAAAAATACCCTCAAACACTAAAATAGATAAAAAAGAACGCACACCTAGACGCTCTTTGTCATTATTGTGACATAGGAGTCACAATTGTGACTCTAGAAATTTTCTCTGAGTCATGATTATGACCTGCTTTATCTAGCCTTCATCTTCTTCATTCTCCAATTTCCTAATTTCCAATGCTCACAAACACATCAAACACCCCTTGAAACATAAAATTAAGATCCGACTGTATGACCCCCCAGAACCCTAAGTTTTAATATAAAATGACATTTGAGTTGCTAAACATAGCATGGATTAGTTTTGGGAGAAAATGAGGGGTAAAGCATGCACTCTTAAGAGACCCATAGAGGGCTAGGCTTTCCTATTCTAGTTCCCAGGTGAAATCAAAGCTAAAGAACACTTTTGAGCGTATCTTTATTATATAATGTTGAATCATTCTCCTTGGGGATTGTTTATAATATTATACATTTATTGATTAGGGTATTCATATATGGATGATTGTTATTCTCATTCTCAGTAAATTAGTTATCTATGAACCCATTGCTATAATCTTAAATATAATACTTAATTACTGTGTTTAGATTCATTTATGGAAACTAATGATATTGAATCATTAGGGATAACATAACCTTGGTTAAATGATCAGAGCTTATGTGGTTATTTCCTTGATTAATCTATTTTCCTAACTCATACTGCGAATGTCCGATTAAATCTAGAGAACTTATTCTAGCTTGTTGGATGGATAGGTTTAGTTAAAGAGCTTGTTCTAAGTAAACATAACCTAAGGGAAAACTAGGGTTAGCAGAGCTGGTTGTTATCCTATGATTAATAGTTTTTAGGAGATGTCTGAGAATAATAGGACATTGAAGTATGCTTTTTTGTGTGTTGGCTAAGATTGAACTAAGGACCAAATTCCAAATCCAATCATCACTTTTACACTTTTTGATTATTATTTTTAATTTGCTTTTGCTAGTTTAATTTCACTTTACACACACTCTTTATAGGATCGACCTATACTTATCACTAGCTATAGTTTTAAGTTCGTTTATTTTTTGTAGCATTATGGTACGCTACCTAGTTTTTTAAGGATTCATAACCTAGATACTAATTCTTGATTTTAATATGTTTATAAGTGATTTTTTTGTTTCTTTGTTCGATATAGCTGCCTATTTATTTTTATTTGCTTAATTTTTACTTTCTTTAATTAAAAATCAAAACCAAATTCGTAAACTAGATAATATGATAACAGTAATTACTAATAATCATGATCTTTAGGGGAATTAAAAATCAAAACCAAATTCATAGATTAGATAATATGATAACAGTAATTACTAATAATCATCATCTTTAGGGGATCAACCTGTATTTGCTGATACTAGCTACAACTATGTCATGCACTTAAAGAAAACCTTAGTTTTATTAATCTAGTCATTACAATTTTTTGAAATTTGAAATTGTAATAATAGACAAAGCTATATATCTACATTACATTGAGTTCAAGGCTTGTAGCTTAACTTAATGTACAAAAGGCTAAAAACCAAAAACTTGGAAGGTTGAAAACATTACAAATAAATAAAACATAAACTACAATGCAGTTAAGCTATAATACCCATCTCCTCTTCGTTTCATTTGAAAGAGTATGTTGTATGTTTTTGGCATATATGTAAGCTCAAATCCAGTTAACAATTCGATTAGCAAATTGGTATTTTCCTACTTTCACCTTTATAAATCTGCAGCAGTTTCTCTCCTTCTAGATGATGTAAATTGTGGTAGTAAAAACTGTCTTGCAGAGAATTGAATGGGTTGCCCCATTGTTGGATTTTTGAATAATTCCATTCTAGTGTTGGCTCCCACTCATATTTGCTGCTATTCCCTGGTAGCAAATGTAAAATCTTTCTCCAACCTTGGAGTATCTGCAAAGGAAAAATAGATGATCTCTGTCTTCCACTGTCATTTCACATAGAATATAAGTATCATCTCCATTTCCATACCATTGTTTCTTGTTCTTAAGTCTATTTTTGATTGTAAACCAGGTGATGAAAAAGGCTTTATGGAACATAGTATTACCCTATATTAGAGTATACCATGGGACTTGAATGGAGCCGATAGAGAATAACTAATGGTAGGACTTATAAGTATATGCAATCCAAATGATTGTATCTGGAGATCTTACATCATTCAATTGTGGTAGATATGCAACCAAGGAGTTAAATCCTCTAAAATTACCCTCCCAATCTCCATTGAAAAATGGTGAAGATACTTTAGTATGAAGAGGCAGTCAATTCCTTAAGTGTAGGAATTCAGAGTTGTGGATAAAAGGGCTTACCTCAAGCCCATTATCCTACCATATTCAAGTAACTTCTCCATTCCTAGTAAGATGCTTAATGTAAGGGTAGATAGTAACTTTCATCTTGATCATCTGCTTAAGGATCTATGATCCATTTCTTGTGTAGTCTGCTTGCTAGAAATTTACAATTTTACGATGGTATTGATGCATCTATTTAATCCATAATGCTTGTTGACATGTATAGAGTCTCCACAGTCTTTTACACATGAGAACCTTCTAGATTGTTATGATGGAAACGATAGCAAGTCCTCTATGTTTATTTGAAATAGTTATCTTATCAATCTTGGAGTGATATGTTTTGCTTGTCCATAAGAAGGCTTTAAGTATTCTATCAATCTCCTTGATAGTTTGCTTTGGCAATGCAATGTGGGTTGTCCAATGTAAGTTTAAGCTACTAAGTACAGATATGATAAGTGTGAATCTAGTTGCATATAAAAGGAATTTATTATGCTAATTTGAGTCTTTCAATAATAGGCAAGCAATCATTGTACTTAGGCTTATATGAAGTAATAAATACCCTTAAATAGTAGAAGGGAATAGAGTGAACATGAATACCAATAAGTTTGTTAATCTTTGTTAAATTCCTCACATCAACTGATAGAAAGAGATAGCTCTTCTCATAATTAACATGTAGCCTTGACCACTCAGTAAATATCTTTAATACATACATCATTATGCTAATTGAATGAACATCAGCACTATACAACATTATCAAATTATCGGCATAAATTAAATGAGTGATATTTAAATGACTACATTGATAGTAAAATGGGAATCTTCGATTGCAAGAGATTATGTTGTGTAGCAGCTATAATAAGCCTTTTATAACTAGTGTAAATAAGTAAGAAGATAAGGGATCTCCTTGTCTTATCCCTCTGGCTATTTTGAATGGTTTAGTCGGTCCATCATTGATAAGCACACTCAAAGGAGTTTAAATACAAGTCATGATGCAATTGACAATTTATTTAGGAAGATTAAAAGCATCAAGGCAAAATCGAATGAAACTCTAACTAACAATATTAAATGTTTTGAAAAAATCAATTTTGATAAGATAGTTATTAAGTTTTTTCCCAGAGTTGTAGTCCTTCAGTAATTCTTGCAATAATATGATGTTGTCCCCTTTGCTTTTATTAGGAAGAAAGCTCCTTGTGCAGTGCTTATAAAATTCAAGATTGCTAGCTTAAGTCATTCAATTATAAGCTTGGATACCGCTTTATATATAGTGTTATAGTAAAAGATTGGTCAAAAAAGTTTCATGTTCAGTGGGTGAATTTTTTTAATCATTAGACGAATAAAGCATGGTTGAGTTTTTGAAGTTGCCTAAAGGAGTCAAAGAACTCTTGGACTATTTTAGTAAAGAGGCTACCCGTGATTACCAAGACTTTCAAAAGAACAATGCAGTAAAACCGTCAGGGCCTAGAGCCTTAGAGGGGTGTAGATTGAATAAGACTCTTTTAACATCTTGTTTATATATTGGGGATATCATGAGCTCCTTGATTTCTTGATTAATAGGGAACTCAAATAGCTTTTACATATTGGTCTCGAAACGGAAGATACTAATGTTACCATCATTTCAATGAAGTAGTTTCTTGCAATTGCATCAAGACTCTCCAGGTTTGCCTAATCCCTTCCCGTGTGATCTTAAAGCATTGAGATCGTATTGAAACTCCTTTTAGCTAGCAGTGAAGATTGAAAGAATTATGTATTTGTGTCGCTTACCTTGAGCCAATTTTTTTGAGCCATTTATTAGAGGATCGATGTTATAATGCATTTTGTGTTGGGTTTCGGATAGTTTTTGTTCAACTTGTAGTCTTTTCTAATATGTTCGTTCAAGATTGTTGTTAGGTGTTTGTGTTTAGGTTAGGCTTTCAAGACTTAAGTAGAAGACCTTAAAAAGGTCAGAGAATATTTAATGGACATCTCAAGATTTTAAAGTCGTCTAGATGTGTAGCTATTCCAAGTCATTTAGAATAGCAACCATCTGTTCCAAGTCACACGGTTTCACTTTTTTTAGGGTTTTATGATATATAATGTAAAACAATCCCTAGGGCTAAAGGGAGTAGTGGAAACTAGCCTCCGAGAGCTAAAAGATAGAATGAGAGAGATAGGTGTAGAATTAGGTTTTTCATTCCCAAATGAGCAAAGGGCATTCTATCATCCAGATTTTTCATATTCGGGAAAAGAAGAGGAGGAGTTCACCCTATCTAGTTCTTATTTTGATTTTTTTTCTCTTCTAGCATGTTTATCATGGATTGTTAGGTTGTTAGGGATGTTAATGACATTATGATTGGCTAAAATAATTTTTTAAGGCTTGTTGTTTGAACTATTTGTGAACCTTCAATTAATGATTCAATGATACAAATATTTGTGTTATTTATTGAGCTCAAACCTTGTACCTAATCGAGAGAGTGAGTTTGTTAATCTGTGTTAAATGTACAATAAGAGTTGACATTTAATAAACCTATAAATAATAATTTATCGATTTATTAGGAAGAAATTTCAATAGATTGATACACTGCTTATAAGATAGCTTCATATCTAGTTGAATGTTTAGGAAAAGCTTTGCACATCGAGAGATCCCAAAGTTAATCCTAATTTATTTAACTAGTGACATTTAGTTGCATTGTAAAATCCCATTTCCATACTAAAGGTTAGAACCCTAGATCTCTATAAATGAGAAATAGCAATGAGAGATTAGAAAAATGCAATTTCATATTTATGCATAATATAGCATTCATACACGTGAATTTGATTGTTTTACACACATTTTGATGAATGTTCATGCACTCATTTGACATTCTCTAGGTATAATTAATATTTAATTTTATTATAATGTGAATTATGGATTGTGTGTCTTAAAAATTGAGTTGGTGTGCATAAATAGTGATTTAGAATTTTTAAGAAAATTTGAGAATTTTTTGGAATTAACTGTATTTTTGGAATAGGAAAAATGCCAAGTAGCAAGACAATGGATGAATAGTAACAAAAATAAGTGTTAGATGGCATTAGAAATTTTGATGAATGACATTATGATTTAATTACCTATGTTATTTAAAATTTGGGAGTCAATTGGATTAGAATTGGGACATAAATGAACTAACTAATTAAAAGACCAAAAGAGGACCATGAAAAAGTGACAGGTGGTAAGTGACAAGTGTCACTTGCCATACCACTTGTCTTAACCCACGTTTTTTACTAAGTGAAAGACCCACTCTCATTTTGGTTTTTCACTTACTGTTTACTTCTCTCTTCATTATCTTCTCTCATCTTCATCTTCTTTATTTATTTTCATCCCTGATACTCACTTCTCACCCCATCCATGTCAAAGCTTGTGTTCACCTTTCATTTGCTACAATTGTTTTGTTGTCTTCTTCTTTTTTTTACTAAAGACCTAACCATACCACCTTTGAATGTTGTTGATAGAATGATAGTGGAGACGTTAGGGTTAACAGTTATTGAAGATCTTGGAGTATGCAAGTAAGTATAAAGCATTACTCTTCTGTATTTGTTGAATGAAACTTGTTTTGATGATAATTAAGAGTTAAGTGATTATAAAATGAGGATGGATACATGCTAAAATGTGAATGAGAAAATCTGGGTATGTTCATCTCTTGATTTTATACATATGATGATAATCAATATTTCATAAGTTTTTATTGAGACGATTTGAGTTAGAATGATCATTAAAGATGGTGTAGGAAAAAGCGCAGAAAATTTTGAATGATAATGGGTTTTATCTTTTGTTTTCTTGGTGTATCACCATGGATCTTTTCGAGTGTTATAGAGATGAGTTAAAATGAGTTTGATGCTAATGAAAAAGGGAGTAATGTGGTATCTGAAAATGGGAAAAACTAAGGGATATTTAGAAGTGAAGTGAAAGTGGAAATGAGGATGAACATGTTCAGAAAGTTGATAATACGTGAGTAAGGAAACATTAGGTAGTGCACAATCGTGTACAAGCACGATCGTGATAGAGAGAAAAGTCATCAATTAGTGCACGACTATGCAGAAACACGATTGTGATACAGAGGAGATATTAGGTAGTGCACGACTGTGCACAAGTAGGATCATGGCGGAGAGGAATCAACAGGAAGTGTATGAATGTGCACAAGCACGACCGTGATAGTGAAGGTGTAATACTTTTTGACAGTTTTAAACATCCTTCACTTTTTTTACCATAACTTCTTCTCTGGATTTCTGATTGACTTGAAATTTGAAATATAAGCTCCTCACACATTTTCCTTCATCTCTACCAGAATTAATTGTTATCTGAATTTACTAGGAAAGGATTTGTAAATGGTTGATTGATGAGTTTTGGATCATGGAATAGGCATATTTGGCTATATCTTAATCTATAGATGTCAAAATGGGATGATTTTAAGTTTAGATTAAACTAAAGACATAGTTTAGATTAAACTATAGACATATGGATACAATTCTCATGAGGAATTGAATTTTAATTATGTCTTGAAGGGTTTCAAATTTTGGATTGAAGTTGAGTCCTATATGTTGTTGTGATTTGGGAACAGTATGTAGCATTTTAGGTATAACTTGAAGAATATTGAACAACACTGCATGAAATTAGAGCGATTAGAAACTTAAGACATAAAAGAACATTTGTTCAGAAGAATTTATTACCTAAATACCTTATTTTATTTGTCAAAATTGCCATGAAAAATTGACCCAAAAATCTATTTTAAACTGGAATGATGCTTGGAGTAAGTGACTAAATGTGTGATATGTATGAGGTGATAATTGAGGTTATGACTTAGTGAATGAATTATTGAGATCAAAGTACCAAAGGCATGAGTGTAATGGGAATGAAGATGTTCATATGATTATAGTTGTGATTCAAAGGTGTTGAGTAATATGTGTTAAGTAAAGGTGAATGAGAATTGGATATTATGAGAGCAAATAATGCTAGAAAAGAAATCACAAGTAATTGAATTATGATATTAGAATAACAAAGTGTTCTTGAGGTGTAAACCTAATAATAAGCTAGACATAAACAAACGATAAGGTTTGAATGATCAAGAGACATGAATAAGGAAACATACCCAGAATAGTCAAATTGAGCATGCATTATACATTACACCTATACATATGTGTACAATTGAATGTTTATGTGATTATGCAATTAATAATGTGTGTGTAATATGTGTATGGAATAATGTTAATGCAGGATAGAACGTATGCATCCAAACATTTCTAGATCAAGGAAGCAAATGCTAATCCGGAGTGTACTGTGAGTCGACCTAGATGGTCTCATTTTCATTGTTTATTCTATTTTAAATTTTTGTATTGAATTACTACTGATATGATTGACGTGAATATGTTGATTCCGAACAATAAATGTTTGAGGTGTTTGGTGCATGTAAGAAAATCATTACAAGTGCTCCTTGAATGTGAATTTGATTGAATAAATGATACTTAACATTATTATTGAAAGCCAGACCAAGGTCCGATGATAAATGTGAATGAGAATGTGAATGTGAATGTGGAACTAAAATCAAGTGACTGATATAATATATGTGAATGTGATGCATTTCATTACATGAATGCATGACAACATAAAAGTTGTTGTGACCGGAGTAGCCATCAAAAAAGAGCTTAAAGCTCAGAAAGTGAAAACGAGCTTGAAGCTTGGAATATACACAAAAGCCACAGGCTCAGTTGTTAATGTGCTCGATATCCACAAAGGGATATGGGACAATATCTAAAACAAGCCTGAAATCCACAAGAGATATGGGCCAGTAAAAAGGTACTCGGTCATAACAAATATGTATGATTTAAATGGTTGAAATAAATAGTTTAAATGATTTCTAAATGTGAAATATGATTTAAGTGAATATGAAATGTATGTGACTCAACATGTTGAATTGATGTGTGTTATGTGATTGAGTGAGCCATCGAGGATAGTCCACTCACTGAGTTCATAAAACTCAACCTAAAATTTGTAATATTTTTCAAGCTTAGAGAAGATCTACAGTTAGACAAATTGGAGTCTAGCTATTGCATTCGAGTAAGACATAGAGGTTAAGATTAGTTTACATCTATATAGATTTCTCATTATTTTATATTAAAGAATGTATTCTATAATTATTGTATCACGTGTATCTGAATAATTCTGTTTTGTAATAACTGTTCAAATTGGAAATGTTGTAAATGAGATTGATCAATAAGTGTAATACTAATTGTGATTATACTGTTTATAAAAAATTGGGCTCAATTTGATTATTGGTTTTTTGAAATATGTGTGTGATGCGTTAAAAGTTTTTAATGGTCATGATTGACTGACTATTCTAGCATGCCACCCTCGGTATGTTCTTAAATACCATCAGTATGTTCGAGGATATGCACTATAAGAGTGGGGTGTTACATGCACCTTGAGAGATGGTAGTTAAATTTTTAGAAAATCTTGTGCCAAGCATAAATTGAATCAATTAACTAGAGGAGAACAAATAGGGATAATGACAAGTTCTAATTCTTAATATTGATTTTTTCCAAGTTTTAGTTTACGATTTTGGTTTAGGTTGCATTGTTTCCTTTTACTTTTACTTTTTTTCTTTTTACTTATCTATTTAAATTTGATTGAATCAGTTTCTTAAACAAAGAACAACCTGAATTAAGTGGTGCCTAAACACAATTCTTGTGGGATCAATTTCTGCTTCTTACTACAAGTTACGACCCATATACTTGTAGTTTTGAGCATAAAACTAGTAGTTTGGTTTGAATTCAACAAGATTTTGGTGTTGTTACTAAAGATTGTTTGTTTAGCATCTTATTTAGTTTAGGTCACTTTTATTTAAGAGTTTCTTTTATAATTTTCCTTACGTCCTTATAAGTGTATGAACACAAGGAACACGTGAAGGACTACTGAATTTCATAATGAAGAGTTATTAGATATCACAAGGCATAAACGAAAGTTGAGAAGAGCGAAGTGCCAAGACATTACACAAATAAATATGGCAGAGGAAGGAGAACAAGGAGGAGTCGAAAAGACATTGATGGACTTTATAAGGCCAGGATTTAATCCTCAAGGAGTTGCGAGGCTAGCGATTTAAGCTCACAATTTTGAGATCAAGCCGGCACTCCTCAACATTCTTGAAAGTAGTGTGTAATTTTATGTGTTGTCTAATGAAGATCCCAACACCTATCTCACTAACTTTTTTGGAGATATGCAACATGTTTTGGTTTAATAGAATGTTTGACGATGCCGTGACGTTGAGACTATTTTGTTTCACTTTAAGAGATCAGGCGAAAAAAATGATATAACTCACTTAGTTCAAGGTAGATTAATACTTGGGAACAACTAATCTAGGCATTCCTTACTAAGTAGTTCCTACTGGACAAGACAATAAGGATCATAACGGAATCACAAATTTTCAACAAAATGATGGGGAATCATTTTATGAAGCTTGGGAGAGGTTTAAAGAACTATAGAGAAGCTGCCCCCATTATAACTTTCTGAGGGAGTCCCTCATGCAATCATTCTACAATGGTGTAAATCAGAGCATAAGAGGAACCATAGATGCTGCTATTGGATGTTCTTTGATGAGGAAAACTATTGATGTAGCTTATGATCTTTTGGAAGAGTTGGCAAGCAACAATTGCAAGTGGTCAAGCAAGAGAAGTAGACAATGGCAAAAGGTATAATCCTAATTCACTTTGTTATAGCTTTACAGGCACAGATCACAGCCCTCACCAAGTAGATTGGAAATATGCAAGGAGCATCTTCGTCTATAAGAAAAGCTATGGAATTACAGTGTGAGTTATATGGGCAGGATAACCATTGCACAGTAGAATGTTTCTTATTAAGAGATAGTAGCACTAAACAGGTAAATTACTTGGGCCAACCACAATGAGGTAACAATCTATACTATAATACTTATAATCTGGGGTGGAAAAATCACCTAAAATTTTCTTGGAGTACTAATAATGCAGGTGGCCAAGCAAGACCGAAAAGACCTCCTAGATTTTAGCAAGACCAACTTGGATCTTTGGAGAACAACATAAACAAGTTGATGGATGTTTTGGGGTCTAAACTGGTAAATCAAGAAGAGAACCAAAAGAGGATGTTTTTGAGCCAGGAGAAAAGTTAAAAGAGGATTGAGGCAAATTTTGATTAGATCATGAAGAACCATGCCTCATCCATCCACAAATTGGATGTATAGGAAGGTTAACTTGCTAATGCTTTATCCTCTAGAAGTGTAGGTAGCCTACCAAGCAATATTGAGGCCAACCCAAGGGAATAACTCAAGGCTATCACAATTCAAAGTGGCAAGCAGATGGAGGAACCAAGTGTGCAAAAGGATAGCCAAGAAAAGGTAAAAGGAAAGGAGATTCAAGAATAGAAAGAAGAAGAGAGGCCTTATGTGCCACCACCACCCTAAAAGCCTAAACTTCGATATCCACACAGGATGAGACAACATTAGGTGGATACTCAATTTTCTAAGTTTTTGGAGAAACTGAAGAAGTTTAGATCAACCTGTCATTGGTGGAAGCTTTGGAGTGCATGCCCAAATATGTGAAGTTTGTTAAGACATACTGACACATAAACGCACTTGGGAGGACAATCAGAGAGTCACTTTGATGGAGAATTGTAGTTCGATTATTTCAACCACAATGCCTTCAAAATTACAAGATTTAGGGAGTTTTATGACTCCATATGTTGATAGTGATTTTGATTTTTCTAAATGCTTATGTGATTTTGGTGCAAGAATTAACTTGATGCCTTTTTTTATTTTCAAGAAATTAGGACTAGGAGAGGTTAAGGCAACATCTATGCTAATTCAACTTGCAGATCAATCCATCAAGAGGCCATATAGAGTTGTAGAATATGTGTTGGTAAAAGTGGATAAATTTAGTATTCTTATTGATTTTGTTGTGTTGAAGCTGATAAAAATAGTCCATTGATTTTAGATAGGCCCTTTATGAATACTAGTAGGGCATTAGTTGATGTGCATAAGGGAAAACTTGCTTTGATAATTGGTGATGAGTAGGCTGAATTTAACATGTCTAAATCTTTGAAGAAACCAATGGATGGTAAAGTATGTATAAAGATTGATATTGTGGATGAATGTGTGAAGGAGCTTGAAGAGTAAGTTAATGAAGTTACTGAAGTGCATAGTTAGAGAAGTTGGAGAGAATAGATACACCTACACCACCTTCCATTGTTAAATCCCCCACTTTAGAGCTTAAACCCTTACCTTCTCATTTAAGATACACATTTTTAGGTAAGAACCATACCTTATCCATCATTATCTCATGCCAATTAGATTGTGAGCAAGAAGAGAAAGTGGTGGAGACCATCAAGAAGAAGATGAGAGCTATAGAGTGGCAAATTTTTGATATTAGGGGGATTAGCCCCAATGTGGTAATGTATAGGATTAACCTAGAAGTAGGATGTAAAACTATTAAAGAGCAATAGAGAACATTAAATCCAAATATGCAAGACGTTATGAAGGAGGTAGTGAATTGTTAGATGTAGGGATTATTTATCCCATTTTAGATAGTGAGGGGGTGAATCTAGTACAGTATGTGCTTAAGAAGGGAGTCATGATAGTGATGGAAAATGAAAAAGGTGAAAAGATTTATACTAGGACCATCATAGGTTGGAAAGCATGTATTGATTACCATAAGCTCAATTTGGCCACTAAGAAAGATCACTTCCCTATACCCTTTATGGACCAAATGATTAAGAGGGTGGTTGGCCATGCATTTTACTGTTTTTCTTGATGGATACTCAGGGTACAATTAGGTGGTTATATAACCACAAGATTAAAAGAAGACCATTTTCACTTGTCCTTATAGGACATTTGCTTATCGAAGGATGCCTTTTGATTTATGCAATGCACCTACCACATTCCAAAGGTCTATGATGTCCATATTCCTGAACATGAATGAAAACTTCATGAAGGTATTTATAGATGACTTTTCTGCCTTTAGAGATTCTTTTGATCATTGTTTGTTTAATTTAGACAGAGTGCTTTAAAGTTGTGAGGAGTCTCATCTAGTTTTGAATTGGGAGAAGTGTCACTTTATGGTCTAAGAGGGAATTGTATTGGATCATAAGATCTCATGCAATGGGAATGAAATGGATCGAGCTAAGACTAAAGTAATTGAAAAGCTACCACCTTCCATCAACATCAAAGGCATCCAAGCCTTCCTTGGTTTTATATCTATGGACAGTTCATCAAGGATTTTTATCTCATTTCTAGACCCTTAACTCAATTATTAGTTAAAGATGTGGCCTTTTATTTAATGATATTTATATTGATGATTTTAATAGGTTGAAGAAGGCACTTACAACAGGACCCATTCTGACGTTGCCAAATTGGTCTCTTCCTTTCGAGATTACGCGTGATGCAAGCGATTATGCCATTGACTGTGTCTTTAGCTAGTAGAAGGAAAAGAGGCTGCACGCCATCTTCTACGCAAGCAAGATAGGAGCACAATTGAATTACACAACTAAAAAAAAGGAGTTGCTTGCTATGACAACTACGAATAAGGAGTTAGTTGCTATGGTATTTGCATGTGAGAAATTCCGTTCTTATCTATTAGACTCACATGTTATTGTTTTTACGGATCATGCAGCATTGCAATATCTTTTTGCTAAGAAGGATGTCAAGGCTAGGCTTATCTAGTGGGTGCTTCTGCTCCAAGAATTTGACATTGAGATTAAAGACAAGAAGGTAGTAGAAAATGTTGTAGCGGACCATCTCTCGAGACTTGAAGGTGGGCACTATGAAGAAAAAGAGGAAATCGAGGAGAGCTTTCTGGAGGAGACTTTAATGTTGGTAAACAATCCTTTTTGTCCTTGGTTTACAGATATTGCAAACTACCTTTCAGGTGGTATTCTTCCTTCTGATCTCTCTTATCAACAAAAGAAGAGGTTTATGTTTCAATGTTCTCGTTATATTTGGGATAAACCTATACTGTATAAGATATATGCTGACAGTGTGATTCGCAAGTGTGTCCTCAAAGATGAAGTGCCCGAAATTATAATGCAATGTCATAGGTCACTTTATGCAGGGCATTATAGAGCTAGAAAGACTGCAGCTTAGATTTTGGAGTGTGGATTCTATTGGTCAACATTGTTCAAAGATGCTTGCGATTTTGTAGTGAAGTGTAATAGGTGTCAAAGAGTGGGCAACGCATCGAAGAAGGATGAGATGCCACTTTCAAACATCATGGAGATGGCGATATTCAATGTGTGGGGTTTGGACTTCATGGGACCATTCCCATCCTCATTAGGTAACACTTACATATTGATTGGAGTTCAATATGTTTCTAGGTGGGTTAAGGCTGTAACTACTCCAACTAATGACAGTAAGGTGGTTCAAAAGTTCATCAAGAAGATCTTTACGAGATTTGGGATGCCCAGAGCGATTATAAGTGATGGAAGGAGCCATTTTTATACCAAATCATTTAAGGCTCTTCGGAAAAGATACAATGTTCATCATAGAGTGAGCACCTCAAGAAAGGATTGGATGTTGAAGTTAGATGACACCTTATAGGCATACAAGATAGCTTTCAAGGAACCCATAGGAACTACTCCATTTAGATTTATGTATGGCAAGGCATGCCATTTACCTTTGGAGTTGAACATGGATTGGAAGCTAGCAGGTGAGAAGAGATTGTTACAACTTGACAAATTGGAAGAGTTGAGGTTTGATGCTTATGAAAATGCCAAGTTGTACAAGGAAAGGACAAAGAAGTGGCATGACGATCACATCAAGAAGAAGGAGTTCAAGAGTGGGGACGTAGTGCTTTTGTTCAATGCACGACTTTGATTTTTTCCTAGAAAGCTCACGTGAAGAAGGAGTGGACCCTTTAAGGTTATTCAAGTGTTTCCCTATAGAGCTTTTGAGTTGGAAAATGACAAGGGTGAAGCATACAAGGTCAATGGGAATAAATGCAAGCCATACTATAGAGGGACATACTCACAAGAAAGGGAAGTCATCTCTTTCTTTTCTTCTACTCCTTCATGAATACATGTGAAATGGTCAATTTAATGACCTTCATTTAGCATGTTTACCTTTCTTTCGCATGCTTTTGCTTACTTGTGTGTTTGATTTGTTTGGATTTGATTATGTTTAGTTTGAATTTTGTTTCAGTTTTAACTTGTTTTCTTTTCATATTTCTTATTGGTTAGTTGATTTTGATGTGTTGGTAAGTTGATTGAATGTTGGGAATGCATTCTAAGCTTAAAAGAAGGCTATAAGTTGGAAAAGTTGGATAATCCACAATCATGGGAATTGAGTTGTTTCCTAAGAACGTGGGAAGGTTTTTATAAACTTTCTAGAGCCTTAACCCACGATCGTGAGAATGGTCCTATTTCCCACAAGTGTGGGAAGTTTTTTTATAAACCTTCTGGAGCCTTAACCCATGATAGTGGAAATCACAAGGATTTCCATGATCATGGGATCCTTTGACAAAAGATTTTAAAAACTCTCTTTTCTTTCTTCTTTCTTCACTTTCTTACTCTCTCTCTCTCTCAGCAGTCGACTCTTACTAACCCTAACTTCGAAAATCTTTGAGCTTTCTCCCAAACCTTGGTATATTTTCCATTTTTCTTCCATCATTAATCACTTCTTTTACACTTATTTCATATTTAAGTTTTTTATTTCTTTCTCTCTCTAAAACATGCTCACTTCTCTTTTTCCTATTTTAGCAGATTTTTTTCTTCAATGGCTCTAAAAAAAGTTGTCACTCGGAAACGAATCTACCAATTGCACCTTCAAGTCTCCAGAGAAGGTAAAATCGATATGGTGTCCAATTTTCACACCTCATTACCAATTTTTTCAGAAGAAGAAGGTATGAGATTCTGAAACGTTAAACATAGAGAATTATTGTCTCTTCGATACTTTGATATTGAATTGTTAGAAACTTTAGGTTTGAGGCATAACGTTGAACGATTAGTTGCGAATATTGGTTAGGTTCATCTAATTCATTGTGATGTACCAATATACCCAGTGATGACAGTATAATTTTCATAATTGTGCTCTACAATCATAAAATGGACACATCCCAATTTAGAACAGGCGGTCATGCATATAAACTTAATTATACTGTCATTCATGAGATTTTTGACTTATTCGACATGAAAGTTTTAGATGACCATGACAAATTTTTTGTGGATGATTATTAGAAAAGCCTTATGGGTGAAAACTCTTTTGATTCTAGGAATGCACCTAACACTTTAATTCGTAGCACTGAGCACTTATTGCTTCATTAATTTATGTGCTTATTTTTTTAAATAAAAATGAAAGTAATAAGTTTTTGGCTAAAGAACTTTTCTTTCTTTAGGGCATGGATTACAAAGTTAAAGTAAACACCTCGTATCAGATTTTTAGGTCTATTGTGAGTTGCATTAATAAGACAAGCTTATAATTTGGTCTGGCGTACATTGTTCCTTTTTTGGCTTCGTTTTACAATCTTGATGTGGATAGTGTACACACTACTAATCCTGATATGTTTGATGTATCGTATTTAAGACACTCTGAAATTTACTATTGTTAAGAACAGGAAGGGCAAGAATGCAGCCACGTCTCAACCATCCACCTCTTAGGCACCCTTAGAGCCCCAAGAAGAAGTAGTTGAAGAGGAACCAACAGTAGCAATAGATGTTGATAGGTTTCAGCAAATTCTTAACCAAATGGCCGCAAATCATCAACAAATGATGTTACAAATCAGTGAGCTTGGCAACCAAATGCAACAAGTACATAAGGAGCAGTGGTACATCAAGAAAAAATTCCTCAAGTTCATCTAGGTGAAGAACATTGAAGTCCCCTCTCTTACGTCCTCGCCATCGCAATCTCCATGAGCCTTCTTATTGTAACATCCTGTCACTTGAATTAAGATTAAAATGGTGATTATTAGAGATTAATGAGAAATCAGGAAGCATAATTTCATACATCATATGGTATATTTAAATATGTGAATTGTGTTGATATTCATCAAAAAAAATTGTACATGCATGCATTGGCATTTTCCAGGTGTATTTGAGTTCTTAATGTGATTAAAATATGAAATGTGGTTTTTATGTATTGAAAATTTATTTCAAGAGTGTCATTATTATTTCGAAATTTTTAGTGAATTTTAGAAAATTTCTAAAAAAGAAAAGAAAAAAGAGACAAATGGGAGTGTGACATGTGGCAGCCTCACATGCATGACAAATGGATTACATTCATGGGTGCCACGTGTAAGTTAAAAAAAGAAAAAAGAGAAGAAGAACACTTCTTTAGCTCTTTCAGTGTTCTTCACTGGACATTATCCAATTCTCTTTTTTGAACATTCATCACCGAAACTCTTGTTCTATATTTTATGTTTGACAGTCCATATATATTGTTCTATTTCCATTCATCTTTGATTTCCTCCAACCACTAAACTTGTCCTTTAATATCACTGCTAGAATTTTTCTGAAACCAAGTAAGTTGTGTTTTCAAATTTATTGGCTATTGTAAATGATTTTGATGATGTTTTAATGATTGGAAATGAGTTCGCGTAGGAGGTATGTAGGAGGGATAGCTTCGGTGATGTTAAGAATGAGTTAAGTGAGAATTTAGTGAAATTGAAATGTATAGAAACTGTGAATATATAATTGTGAGAATCTGAGTTTAAAGTGAATTTGAGGAGTGGGCAATTGCAGAAACTGGAAATAAGATCTATTTTAGCTTGAAGTGAGTTATGGAAGAGTGCTGGAAAATCATAAAAGTAGAAAAACTACAGAAGAATGAAAGTGCAGAAACTATGTAGAAAGTGATGAAAAAAAATCGTGAGTAATGTTCTATTTTTGGGTCTTGTATTTGATCTTGCATTTGAGATGAAAAGAATTAAACTATATGATGAAACAAAGATTTGGATGATGTTATTGCTGGATATTAAAATACATGCAAAAACATATATGTAGTTAATCATGCTCTGTTTTTGCTATACATGTATAAATGTTTGGATAAAGTTAGTGATGGGTTTATGTGAGGTTAGAGTTAAAGAGAACATAGAGTAGTGTGGTGTCGTGTTTTAAGAAGGATTAAAATGACAAGAAAAACATGGAATGAAGACAGAAAAAAAATGCAAAACAGTGGAATATGCTCACGTGAACAGTGCAGTTTTTGTTATGTATGTATAAACTTTTGGATTCTTAAATTATTTGTGTTGGGTTCAATTGTGATGGAAGTAGAAAAGATGGTTTATGCAGTAGATATAATAGTTATGAAGTGTAGGAAGTAGAATCTGGAAGGAAAAAAAAGACTAGGTTGAGAAGAAGAAGAAGAAGTTGCATTTTATTAATCTTAGAGAGAGAAAAGGTGATGGTTGTATGTATGAGTTTATGAATTAAGAGTATTTTTTGAACAACTTTAATTCTTTTGGCTATAACTTTTCCATCCGAACTCCAAATGACTTGAAACTTAAACCAATAAATTCCTAAGACATTTTTCTTTCTCTTTATAAAAATTTAGAGCTATTTGAATTAATTTGAAAATGATTGATAGGATGAAAGTGTGGAAATATGCTAGAATGTTATGAACTGTAAACTTTTCATGAACATGCTTCGATATTCTTTTTATAACTTGACCAATAGATTTCTAAATTAGTTGATTCTTCATTAATATTAAACTAGAGACATAAGTCTATAACTTTCTTGAAGAAGTTGAATTCAAAATTGGCATGAAACTGAGTCTTAACTTAGGCTGTAGCATGACTAGGGACAGAAATCCTGTCCTATGGTTATTGAATAAGCTGTATTGAGCATATTCTCTTACCTTTAAATTGGTATAAAGTTTGTAATATTTGGATACTGGAATTGAGAGATATGAGGTCTACAACTTTAAAGCACGATCATGCATTAGCCAAAATTTCAAATGTACATAGTTTGTGGTATTTTGAACATAACTCATAGAATAATGAACCAAATTGAATGATCTTAGTATCAATAGAAACTTAAAACATTGGAGAACAACTTTCCAAAAGAAAGTGTTACCTAATTTTGAAATTTACCTTATCAGAATAATCATCTAAATTTGACCCGAAAGCATATTATGAGAAAACAATCTGAAATGATCAATTGGTTTATGAAATTATTTTCACATTGTTTTATTGTGGTCCAAACCCTAAGTACAAATTATATTAATGAGGGTTTTGGTATTTGAATGATATGGTGACAAAATCTCGATAAGATACTCGAAATTGTCATTAAATATGCATTGTGCATATTGTCTATACATTGACGTGCATAAAGAAATACTTATACATTTGTGCAAAATTGTGATATATGAGAATGTGTTTTGTATGATAAAAAGGAACACATTGGATGTAGGTCAGACATTGCCGGACCATCCAGGCAATAGAAAATTACAGTGTATTATGAGTAACCTAAGATGGTCTCACCTTGATTTGTTTTATTTATTACTGAATTGAATTTGATATTGATGAATGTGTACTTAATTGTGTACTAATTCTGGACTATAGTTGTCCGAGGTGTTCGATGCATGTGAATATCATTGGAAGTGCTGCTTGTATGCAAATGAGAATGACTAATTGAATTTGATATATGTTGATTGTGTTCTGAATTCCAGACATGAATTGTTGGGACTCGATCCGAGAACCGGATCCCAACCGAAAAACGAAGAACGAAGTATACGAAAACGAATGGGAACAGAAATTTTGCATCGAAATTTCGGATCGAAATACAAAGCATTCGATAATGGAAAACGAAAAACGAAGCGGAATCGAATCTTAACATACGAAAACAGAAGAAGACGGAAGCGTAAGCAATTCAAATAATCGAAACGGAAGAGAATCGCATCAAACAAATCAAATACATGAAAGCGAAACAAATACTGAACCAAGCGAATCCGACATCCGGGACAAGGCACAGAGAACA
>JANZLD010000006.1:45306851-45324106 GCA_026413575.1 Erythroxylum carthagenense | reverse complement strand
TTTCATGAACATGAAATATTTCATATGCACTTCCATCATCTTTTCACAATTAATCAACCAAATTAAAATATCAAGCACATTGCAATTTCTCAAATCATTCAAAAACAACAAATGCTACAATTATACAACAATAAAAATTATTTTATTTTCTTGACTAAAAAGAAAACATAATGGCTCATTATCCAATTATAAACATGATACCCATCTTAAAATCCTTGCTTAGAAATTAGCTTAAGGATGTCTTTCCTCTTACTCCCCTTACCTCTCTTGATCCCCTCCTTGATTTTCTTCATAAATAACAAAATTCTCATTAAATAGGTATTCAAATTAAGAACCCATAAAGCAAATTCACTAAAATTGACTCTCGATTGCTTAAATTCATGTATTTCCTAAACTTCATGAACCAAAGCCCCTTCCATATACCTAAATATAAAAATCAAACTTACCTTGAATCTTCACCAATTTATGAGATTATTGGCTCTATAGAAAGCTACTCCCTTCCTCTTTCTTTTTCCCTTCTTAAGTAACCTCAAATTCTCTCTTTAAGACTAAGAAAAGATGAAACCTAACCTAAAATTCTATTCTTTTCTCAACTTCACCGAAACCTCTATCTCACTTTTGATTTTCGTATTTCACTTCTTCCTTCACCTATTCCACGTTTTTCTTCTTCTCCAACACAAAACAATACCTTTCCTTTCTCATTTTACTCTTAATGAATGAGAAAAGTCCACCTTGCTATTCCTTTAATGCCTTAATACTTTTAATCTTAAATAAACTACCCAAAATACCTCTTTATGCATGTATTTACCACCTTTACTTCAACTAACCCATGAAATAAATTCCACTAATATGGACATAAATAAATAAAAAAATTACTTCCAAAAATATTTCATCTATTCAAACCTTATAATTATCTAAATCATGCTTAACTAAAAAAAACATTTAAGGGCCAACAACCATACCAAAACTTAATCCAGTATCAAATCAGATACGGTATTTATAACTTTGATCCTAACACTCCCCCGCACTAGAGGGAGATATGCCACCACGGTACCACTCCAAGCTTGCAGTGAATATGGAATTTTCTTTTTTTCATTTCTAACATAATTTTTAGACAGCAAAACAAATCCACTTGCTTTACATCACTGACACGAGGCTTATCTCGATATTGCCAAAATAATCTCGTCTTGACCTAAATAGTAAGTACTGATTTCGAGCCCAAATTGGCAATTGGTAACTTTGGTAAATTCTCTCCAACATCCTTTAAGTAACAACCCAAAATATGTACTAATATGAAAATATGCATTGTTCTATATAAATCAAGTGATAAAAAAGATTATGCACAATCAGAAATTGAGTTTATTGCAATGAAAATGGGTTCCAAGATACAGTAACTCCCAAAAAGCATATAAAATTTGCGGTTGTTATCGAGAAAGAAACAAATTAATAGCTACTTCTAACTAGACAAACTAGTATACAAGAATCTGCTTTCCTAACCGGTCGATGTCCATCCTTAATCTTCAAGTAAAAACAAGGGGGCTAAAAGACCTAAAACTCCCTATGTTGGAAAAATTACAGGTGCGACTTATAACAGCAGAATACCAAGGTTTCTCATCTTTGTAATTGATCCGGTGTGTGGTTGCTCGTAGTTGATGATGATGTCGTCCTACCACTCAATAATCCATTATCTGCAGGCGGGCTCGATCCCCATCTGGCCTCTGATTCTGTGGGCTCCATTACTTTAACAGACCCATCCGTTAATCCAATAGCAAATTGGTTAGATTCCAATGGATGTGAAGCAACGACAAGCGGATATACAGATTGGCTTCTGCAAAACAATATGCCCATGAGCAACTGTGAAAATATTACGTAAGATGAGGAAGTCAAGACGTACCAAAACTTGTAATAGCTTCGAAATTCTCCATATGAAAAGGGTATGAAACAAAAGATTGGACACGTAACAGTAAGATCACATACCCATTCAAGGCCGACTGTGACAAATATGCTGATGAAGCAATGCGACATCTTAATCTCAGGCTATCACCATCAAACACGGCGATGCTACCATCACAAAATGTAGCATAAACTAACTGGCTGTTGCAAGAGTATGCCGCATAAGATATAGGGGCAGGCAATGAATCTTGTGGTAACCACTGAAACAGACAAGCCACGATATTGTCACTAACATATATAAAAAGAAAAACTGTCTAAATGACCATTAGCCTGTACCTGCCTAGCACGCTCCATCTTTGAAGCATCATATATTGCCAACTGGGTTTCATGAACTACCAGCAATCTAATTTGATCAGCATGGAACTGCACTCGAGTATCACCAGTAGGTGCCTTGCCTACTGGAACTTGAATTGTAACTGATTTCCTTTTCTCCCATGTATCAATGTTCCAGACACAAAGCTACATAAATAGTTAGAAATCAGTATTATAATAAGATCAGTAATATTTCATTTACACGGTTCATTTCTTATAATAATATCAAGCATCGTATCGTATCAGTGCAAGACCTTTGGGAGAGGATAATTTGTACCAGGATGACTGAAATAGATCAGATATTAAGATCAAACATATCATGTGCCTTCTACTTACTTGTGCATCAGCAGCTGCTGAAACCAAAATATTAAGATTGGTTGAAAAGGCTAAACCAGTTACTCGCTTCTGATGACCCTTCAATTTTGATTTAACCTAAAGTAGCAAACAAAAAAATTAGGACCAGCTGAGCGGGACAAATACTAAGAACAATCAACTCAATAACAACTTGGAAAGAACAATAACCTCGTCGACTCTAACATTGTATATGTGGATGGTCGAATCCTCCATTCCGATGGCTATAATATTATTGTCCTGCGGGTGGAATGCTAGGAAGGTTGAAGCTGGGGGAGGAGACATGAATGTTGTCATTACCTGCAGACCAAGCAATACATTCACGATAAGCTTACATCATGAACACTGAAAAATAAGAGATGCATCATCGAACAAAAACAAAGGGAGCAAAGATGTATTGTGCAGGTCGACCTTAAATGTCATCATGTTAAACAACGAAACCTTTCCACCTGAAGCTGACATTACATACGAATCATTCTTAGAGAGTGCTATACAAGGTACTGCTTCTTCAAGGTTGACACCTGACACATCATTAGACATAAGAAGACCACTGTTGGGTTGCCAATGCTGTGGAACAACACTGGCAGTGGCCTTTGAAACAGCCAACATGAGTTAATATATTCAATAGTTCAACGAAACTAAAGACATAATAAGATAAAGAGAGAATTCAGAGAGCAAGCAAACATTCAAAAATTAAGTGGAGGAAAGATAGGATAATAACAAACCAGGCTCTAAACCAGTGATTACCTTTCCAGACGGATTTTGTTCATTACGAACCCATTTCCATAACTTCTGTATCCCATTCGACCCCAAAGCCAAAATTCCAACACCAGAATTTGTATATAGAAGTCGAACAACCTGCATGAGAAAAATCAAAAGGTTGAAACATTTTGCAGTAGAAAATCAAGCAGTAATTGCAGATTTATGTGCCAGTTGCACACACCTTGGTAGAAGAATCGGTGCTTTCTGGCAAGGTAACTAACCGACATTCACCAGGATCCACAATTTCAGCCAACTGCCAGGGTTTTGATTTATCAATTACATCATCCACAGTTCTGGGCTTTTCCATACTTCTATTTACGGCATCGACTCCATTCTTAAATAAGATCCAAAAGTATAGGAATCAAGCAATTTTCAGTTAACATAACAAGATCACTAAACTGTGTTAGCTTACCAAACATAGTAGGAACAAGAACATGCAAAAGGAATAAACTCTTCCAAGTACAGTTGGTTATGCTAATCGGAATACTAAGTTCACTCTATACAGCCATAAAGATTCTAGAAAAGAAATTGAACACAAGCCTTCATATATACGTTATCAAGATCCCCTACGAACAAAACAAAAAAAAAGGGCCGAACTTCTGCCCACTTCCATAGAACAATATCATGGCAACTTTGACCTAAGAGGTATCATATTGGATCCTTGGGAACCATCACAAGTACGGCCGGCCTCTATTTGAACCAGAATGTCATGTCGTCTAGCGGAGCATAGAAGAAGGTGAGACGTGCAGATAGCTGACTAGCTTGAATGAGAGATGGGCAGAAGACCAGACAGATTTTTAAAAAAGGAGAAACAAGTGACACAAATTCCATTAACAACCTTGAACAAGAAATTGAGAACTTGTGACCCCTCAATACATGAAATGGCACACAAGTTAACTGCAAAATGCAGTATCTCTTAAAAACTAGAGCGTATATATTACATACGAAAGTAGATCTCAGATTTTGACATACAAGAATTGGCGCAGGCCTGACAGGAGAGCTCATTTCCACTTTACAGTTGACTGGACTGATAGTTGTGACACCAGAAGCAGAAACCTGACCGGCGAAGAGAAGGACAACATTATATCTCAGAATCCAGATATTTTAAAAGAAACATGAAATGAGCTCAACACATATATACTAACCTTAACAGCAGGAGCTTCAATAGGAGATTTAAATGCTTCATAAGCAGGAGTTTCCATTGTTCTCAATGATCTCATGCCAGCAGCATTTGCAAGTATCTTGAACCCAATGTCAGCAGTAATAGCCAGAAGATTCCCTTCCTTGTTGAATCTCAAGCGAGGAAGACTCTGAAGCAATTGATATGATTAGGTACAAATGATGCAAAAGAGCTTAAAGTCTATAAAAGAAATAAAAGAGAAAAAATTAGTAAACCACAAACCTTAATTTGGTGGAATGAAAGATGGAAAATTGAGCTGACAGCAAAGACAATAAGGCTAAATTTAAAATTATATTTGGAATCCTTATCAGATAGGAAGTAGTAGTAAATTAATATACTATTCTAGTTTTAGATATGTTATCCTAGTTTTAGATATGTTATCGTAGTTGTTTAGCACTAGTACAACTTTTATCTGAATAGGATTTAAATTTATTAAGAACCCTTTCTTACTAGAATAAGGTTCTAAGAACTTCTATATAAATGTCTACACTCAACCCTTTAATAACAAGATATCCTGGATTTTTTCATATCTTAGAAGGGGTGATGATTTCTTCTAAGAGTGATTCTTAAACCTTATGAATAATTCCTAGTTTTCTACCTTCCCTTGTTAGTGTCCTCACTAAATTCCAACAACCATGTTGAGAATACCCACATGTGAGCACATCGAAGAAAGAGAGGAAAGAAGACTAATATATAAGCCTAGAGGGCTACTCCACCTATTGCCAACTAATTTTACGATGGAACCTCACTTCTGCTTGTGTGTTGTCTAACTTTCCTCCTCGAGTGAGCTTATAGGCCCACTGCAAATCTAACATGGTATTAGAGCCAATGAAGATCTTGGCCCACTGTTTGCCCCAAAAGGGGGCCCATCATTTAAGCAACTGGAGAAGGATTTGAAGTCTGCATGGAGCAAGTGGCCTAGCAGTATTGTTTGCCCCAAAACGGGACCTATTAGAAGTTCAACCCTGATAAGGATTGTTCACATACCTCTCCAGATTATCCAAGTTAAAAAGGGACTCACATGCGAGGGAGAGTGTTGAGAATACCCACATGTGAGTCTCCCACGTCGAAAAAAGAGGGGAAAGAAAAGCCTAGTGGGCTACTTCACCTATTGCCAATTAGTTTTAGGATAAAACCTCACTTGGCCTTGTGTGTTGTCTAACTTTCCTCATTGTGTGGGCTTGTAGGCCCATTGCAAATCTAAGAAACCAAAACTGTAAATTCTAGCCATATCAAACCTAAATTCCAACTATATTAAACCCTAAAATCCTAGTCTAAATTTTCAGCAATCGAACATTAAAAACCCAGCTATACCAAATCTGAAATTTTAGCGTTCCAAGATAAAATTCAGACCTGAAACTTAATATTTCAGCAGCATAAAATAAGATATATCTCCTAATTTTGTGAGTTTTAGCTAGTAGCAAATACTTCTATTTGTCTTGTATCAATTTGGTATCAAAGCTTTTGTTCACAATGGTGACATATAATGTACGGCCACATAGAAGAATACTCAATGACTAAAAGCGAGATGAAATGGATTTGAGAATTATGAAAAAAATTGGATATAAAAAATTCTCGATCACAAGGTGCTCTGAAAAACAACTTACATGTAACAACCCCTACAAGGAAGTACGTTGGGTAATTTTTGGAGACTAGACAGCCTTGACATGCATTCCCTAAAAGTCAAAACTCCCAAAAGAAAAAAGTATGGAAACCGACAACTTATATTTGATGCTAAACATGGAGAAGGTCGTAATAAGCAAGACGAAGGAACTGATACTGATCAACAACACGGAGTGCAAGGGAAAATCTTTGTCAAACAATCATATTTGGATTTTGATTCCTCAAATTTAAAAGGCACTAACTTAGAGTGAGTGTTTATTATGGGTGGTGAAATTATTTATACCTTCCCTTCAATTGATCAATTGGAACCTTCAAGCCTACATGTAGATGTTACTCAAATGCTTGATGACAAGGAGAGTTTGACTGTAGGAGATCAACAAAGCGTCAAAGATGAATGAAAATAGAACGAAGTGGATTCTCTGGGGAACCCTAAAGTTGAAACATCTGAACAAGTTGGAACACTTGAACAACAAGCTGAAACACCTAAACAACAAGATCAAACCCTTGAGCAACAAATCAGAATACAAGAACAATAGATTGAAACAACAGGGCAGTAAGCTGAAAGAATAGGACAGCAAGCTAAAATAACAGAACAGGGAGATGAAACGAATAACCAACAACTACTTCATGTTCCAAAGCTTATTGGCTCTGGACTTAATAATATCCTCGGTATTTTTGATGAAGATTATGTTGCAGTGGGAGAGGAAGGACAAGTAGATTTGAATGAAGTTGCGACTTTGCCATAAGTGCACTTGCAAAGTCAAAATTCAGTAATGACAGAAAATTAATGGATTTGACTACAGGAAGCAACAATATGTACGTTCTTGATGTCTACGTTGTATAGAAGGCATGTGGTTTTGTTATGAAACCATGTTCACACTACAAAACTATTCTTCTAGGAAGTTGTATGTCTCTATGGATTACTTTTAACCATCATCTCCAATCTTGATGTGAAGTTCATGAGTTATTTTTTGATAACCCTAGAGAAAACAATGAATATTAAGTTTCAATTTTCAAGTTCTTTCCTTCCCCAGATCGATGGATGAACAAAGGTGGTGAATAGAAGTTTGGGAGACTTGTTAAGATATTTGGTTGGGGAAAATGCGAATAATTGGGACTTAATTCTTCCTAAGATAGAATTTACATACAACAATCCTATAAAAAGATCGAGTAAAAGACCTTTTGAGATAGTTTTGAGAGTTCAACCAAGAAAATTTAACGATCCGGTTCCTTTACCGCAAACAAAACAAGTTAGCGTTGAAGCTAAAGATTTTGCACAACACATGAAGGATATCTTTAAAGAGGTACGAAAAAAGATAACAACCAGCAACTTGACTTAAAACGAACATCCTAATTAACATTGTCAATTGGTGGAACTCAATGAAGGGGATATAGTGATACTTAGGAGTTGTCGAAAGCATTTTTCAAAAGTAAGATATAAGAAACTTCATTCACGGAGAGTTGGACCTTATATAAGATCCTCAAAAACATAAGTGTTAATGTTTAAGAAATACCAATTGACATGAGAATTAGTCATGGTTTTAATATTTCAAACTTAACTATTTATCATGGAAATGATGGTATACAATCTCCTACTCTAGCTATAGGAATTCCATTCACCCCTCATCTTACAGAGGAGATAGAGGATGTTCTTGATGAATAATTTGTGGCCACAAGAGCTAAAGGATATCAATAGTTTCTTGTCAAATGGAAAGAAAAATCAATTTCTAACAATACGTGAATTTTAGAATCTGAATTTAAAAAGTTGAGTCCAAACTTATATAATCAGTATTTGTCACATTCTAAATTGAGGATGACTTTAGACAAGCCGGGGAGAATTGATGCAAAATAGCTTAAAGTCTATAGAAGAAATAAAAGAGAAAAGTTAGTCAACCACAGGACTTAATTTGGTGGGATAAAGGATGGGAATGGAGTTTATAGCAAAAAAATAAAGGCTAAAATTTAGATTATGCAAAGAATCCTTACTAAATAAGTAGTAGTAAATAGTAATAAATTAAATATGATATTCTAATTTTAAATATATTATCCTAATTATTTAGAACTTACAGTATTTCTATTAGAATACGATTTAAATTTGTTATGAACACTTTCTTACTCTTCTCTACAAATGTGTATACTCATCCTTTCAATAACAAGATATCTTTAACTTTTTCTACAAATTTGAGTTTTCATTTAGAAGGTATAATGCTTTCTACTTAAAGTGTTTCTTAAGCTCTAGGAATGATTTCTAGTTTCCTACCCTCCCTTGTTTATGTCCTCACTAAATTCCAACAACCAAAACCCTAATGGCCTATTTGGTTCAAGGAATGAAATAGATAAGAGGTAGAATAGTTATTCTTAGGAATAGAAAAGATGAAGAATAGAATAGAATAAGTATTACTTTGTTTGGTTTAAGGAATGGAATAGATAAAGAATTTCTATGTAAATGTTTGGTTTCAAAATATAAACTTGGAATAAGAAAGGAATAATTAACAAAAGGACCAAAATATCCTGCTCCTTTATTATTATTATTATTATTATTATTATTATTATAATAAATTTTCTACTTAATTTTAACAATTATTTTTATACTTATTTTATTATTTTATTAATTTCCTTCTTCTATTTATTTTTATTTTTATTTTTATTTTTATTTTTATTTTTATTATACGAAATTAATTATCTTATTATTATTATTAACTTTATTATTCTTATTCTTATTAATTATTGTTATTATTATTAATTATTATTAATTTCCTACTTATTATTATTAATTTGATCAATTATTTTTATTCTTATTTTTATTATTAAATTTATTATTATTATTAATTTTCTTCTATTATTATTATTATACAAATGTTCCAGATGTTGAAGAAGAAAAACAAGTTTCGGGAGGCTTGTGTGTAAGAAGGATAGATTTGTAAAAAGGTAACAAGTTCAGATGTAGAAGAAGATTGGAGATTCGTAGATTAGATAAAGATAGGAATTAGTTGGTTTTACCTATTCCTCAAATTGAAGAATAAATATTATGAGGAATGGGTATTTTGTGTTTGTTTCTAACCAAACACAGGTTAGGAATAAAATTGCTACTCCCTTGAGCCAAACATCACCTAAATTCTAGCCATATCAAACCTAAATTCCAGCCACATTAAACAAAAAAATCTTTGGCTATATTTCTAGCAACCAAACCATAAAAACACAGCTATACCTAATCTGAAATTTAAGCAGTTCAAGCTGAATCTAGACCTTAAAGAAAAGCATTCTGTGAAGGATCTGTGAACTTACCGGTAATCCACCCTCTGCTTCTATACTTGTCAGCACGTTAACATTGTCCATATCCCAAAACTTTATCTGGCTATCTTCACCTGCAGCCAGAAAGTGATTTTGTGTTGTGTCAAATTGCACAACACCACCTGGTGATTTCTTTCTAAACCCAGAATATTCCCTCTTTATTGCTCCTTCACTTTCATTCCATTCAACTAGGAATGACTCCCCTTCTTTGCTTGTCCCACAAGAGAACAACCTGAAGAAAATAAATTTTAGAAAGTGAATCATAGACAACGGAAAATTCAATTGAAGGAATTGGATGAAATGGCATCAAAGAATTAAAAAAATGGACTTAGAAAAGGTATAAATGATTTAAGGTCCATTTTTAAATTCACTTATCATACCTACTACCATCAGCGCTGTAAAGCATTGTAGTGCACCAATGGCCTGGAGCATCATAGTCAACTCTAGATCCAATATTATCATATAGCCAAGCTTTAATTTTACCATCCACTGCAGTTGAAAATATGAACTGCAACCACCCCACAGCTAACGTAGTTAACAACAATAAAAGCAGCAAGCAACCCAGATCTACAATGGCAAAACCAAAGTTCTATTTGCTGTTCTAGTACTACTAGAGATTTATGAAAAAGCAAATTTCAAAAATAAATGATCACTCTATACATTAATACTACAAAGCAATAAATTATTTGAAAAGATAAAGCATAGTTGCAATAGAACTTGCACCGTTAACAGACATAAATAAACAACAGGAAAATATTGGCTTTAACTCGCATTTCTTGTTTGTAGACTAAAAGGGGATGCATGACGAACAAAAAGGCCAATTTCTTAATTGTTGAAATACCTGGATCATCTCTTTGTGATGTGGACATATAGAATAAACTGGTGCCTCATGACCCTCAAAATTAAACAGCCTCCTTCCATTTAAATCCCACACCTGTTCAGCTTCTTTCATTACAATATGTAGGAACAACTATTTCAATCTTGTATTTTGGTGTATATCTCCTACCTTTATTAGTTTGTCATCTCCACAAGTTACAATGCATAGTTGCTTGTTTGGGTGAGCAAAAGCCAAGTCATTAACACCACCAACATGGGCATCAATCTGTGATGAAAAAGCAAGTTAAATCAACATAAGGTTACATGTTTTATTACTTCAAACAACTAGCACAATATCAACACACCTCTAAATGTTGTCGCAAGTCATTTGATCCAGTATAAGCATACAAGTGAATCAGATGTTTACTAAATGCAGCCCCTGCAGTAAAACCAAAAAAAGAGATAAGATATTAAAGAGCACCTGTAACTGCCCATTTTTGAAATTTATTACATACCCACAAAATTTCCATCTGGACTCCAAGTAACACGGTTGACAGAAATTGGTGCGTCCTTCACATGAGAAGCCTGCAAGAAATTCCAAGGGTAAATCTTGATACTTGGTCACTTGAAATCATCAATTATAGTAGCGGTATATAAATGACCCAAATATAGCCTTAGGTTTAACAGCCTAATGAATAACGCTGACAAGGTTCATACAGTAAAATTACAAGGCCAAACAAGAATAGAAGAAATAAGTTCAAAGGGCATATGCATAGAATGATCGCCCACATAAAATTACCTGAAATGGTAGGGTGCAAGTTGTCATGTCCCAAACCTTGAAGGGCTTAGAAACTAACCTCTCTCGCATCCCAAGTTCCCATAATGTAACTTCACCATTGGCAGAACCAACTATTCAACAAATGATATACAGAACATAATCAACGGTCAAGGATGCTCAGAAGGTTTGACTGAAAGTATTGCACTGTGAACTTCAAAAAGTTATTCATCAAAAACAAACATCAATAACAAGATTAAGACTATACCAAGAAGCAATGTGTGATGAGAAGGATGAAAATCCATGCACATGACAGTTGAACCTTGATGCATGGTCAAGGCAACTGTCCTAGGCAGATCTTCCAGAGACCGAGAAGCTTGCTGTCGGGATGTTGGATAAGTAACCTGAAACAGGAAGGATCAAATCTAACTGTTTTCAGCAAAAACGCTACATATAAGCTATAAACACGTTATAAATGGCATAATGACAAGTCCCAGAATTAAATTAAGGGAACAGTAATTGAAAATAACCTCTTCAACAGATTGAGCAGGCCGTAGACGTTTCACCAGTTGCTCGTGATCTGGACTTTGAAAATCAGACATGTTTGGAGCAGTTGGTGGTGTTCTTGGTCGTTTTAGAACTGATAATAGAGAAATAAAATGCTATTAAGAAACCTCCACAACACAATTGACCACAAAAAAATAATTCATATTTCCTATAACAAAATAATCAACACCCTCCATTGTCAATCAAGAAAAATTAGACAAGCAAACAGATAAGTAAAACAAAAGTTTTTTTCATTAGGTGGGTTCCAAATATGTGCAGCATGCAATAGCTCACCAACAGAACTAATTGGGAGTTTCGTACTACTAAGCTCACTAGCTACACAACCCCTTTGCTTAAATGTTGAGCAACATTCAGCATTACAACACAAACCTTGATTTTGTGGAACAGGAATGGATGATGCAGTAACAACAGCAGCTTGCACAGAGGGAGAAGCAGAAGCATTTGCCATCCAACCAGCTAAAGCACCAGTATTGGCAGTTGCTGCAGTTGGTGGAAATGGCTGTACCGAATAAATGAAAAGCAAAACATGTAAAGTGAAACTGAAGTTCAGCAAATTAATATGGACTTGAGAAAAATGTGAAATAGATATCATACGCCATGACCCCCAAGAGATGTATAAGCAGCAGCTGGCTTTGCAACAGCAGCAACAGGAAGATTGACTGGAGCAGGAGCAAGAGGACCATTTGGAGTTGCACATGTATGATCAGTGAATAAAGTCTTGATGTCTGGGTTTGGCCTTGGGTTCTTACAAAGCTGGTGCTGCCAGTTCAAACTGTAAAGAAAAAATAGTCGGAAAAAAAACAGCAATCGTCATTAAAGAAGTAAATATAATTGGATAAAACTAATGCATACAAGAATGTTAAAAATCAACAACTATACCCACTACTTTTAACATAATCAGAGAAAACATACAGAAAAATACAGAGGGATTTATAAAAGAGAGAGCATCCCAAGATCAATTAGTACACATACTATAGAAGAGGTAAAAATACAATTACCACTGCACTTAAAGAGGACACCACCAACAGCAGAGTTGCCATGTGTGAATAAGTCATTAAATGAACAAAACAGGAATGATATTATAAACAAAGACCCTTCTAAACAAAGACCCTGTGCAATGATAATAATAAAATAAATACTTCATTCATTAAAAAGACCAATTCATCCGATTAAGATAGAATAACTTCTGTATCTTCCTTGGCAAATATTATAAAACAATCTCAAAGAAAAAATATTATAAAACAAGTACATAGTACCAAAAAGAATTCAAACCAATGATGAAGGCATCAACTCAAAATCATGGTTGATTGTTAATCAGTAAACATAAACATACCTTTGATTTATGAGAGTCCTCAATCTTGATGACTTCAGAACAGGAAATACAAGCTTATCACGAAAAAGAGGATTAGCTTCAATAAGCTTTTTCAACTCCACCAGCATTATGCTACGAGCAGTTTTAGTATCACCATACTTGGAAAGCTGTTCATTTTCCCTGGGCTCAGAACCAAAACACAAGTCATATGGTACTATTCATAAGATAAAAAAGTATCGTCAGAAGCAAGCAATATCATGATCATTCTCACTATCTAATGCACTTTTCTACATTGCTTTTTCATCAAAAGGAAAGAATTTTATCACATATGTAAAATAAATTATAATAGTTTATAAAACAAGAAGCTTTTCATATTGACATTTTTTGGAAGCTTTCCCAACCCCAATTCATGAAGATCTTCTGAATTAGGAATAGATTATCAATTAGTGGATTTACTGACATGCCTCATAGTTTAACAGAAATTGAATTGATCAAAAACAGACTACCGTCTAAATGACAACTACCTGAAATTCCCAAGGGTTAAAAGTTGGGTGATCTCTTTGTACAATTCTTCATTAAATGTAGAAAAAACTTTCAAATCGCCAACTAAAATTTCAACAGCCTTGCCTTTGTCTTGTCTGAAATCAAATATAACCAACAAATAAAAACTTTTTTAAGTTAGATACAATAATTATATCTATCTACTGATACCAACGATATCAACTACATACCGGTCAAGTGCTTCAAGATACTTCTGCTTTCTGATTTCAAAGAATATTTTCATAGAGTATCTATTGTCATCAACTTTGGTGAAACCAGAAAGGTACTTTTCGACTTCTTCCCATTCTCCAGCATGAACTTTCTCCTCAAAATACTTCATATTAAAGAAAAAACCTGATTCCTTCTCAAGCCTGTGGAAGAAATTCATTTTCATTTGAGCAATGTTTTCATGTTATTCCACAAAACTAACAATAGCAAATTTCATTCTTGTAGTGCAAAATATTCAAGCGAGACAAAGAAAAAGGCCCTGCTCAGCACAACTCAACTCAACCACGTGGAAACTTTTAATAGTGTAACAAATCTGCTGAATACTTGAACTCTCCTCACATGCCACCAATAATGCGTCTTTAGCTACATTAATTAAAGGCCTCGCATTCATCAAAACTTAACACCACAAACATGCAAAAGCTCCCATTCAAGATCTTTCTGAGACCCTGCAATCTAAACCAAATTATATCGAAGAGCACCAATACTCAAGCCCATACCAATAAACTTAATAAAAACTGCGTATAAAGCTATTATGTGAGCAAGTAAGATTTCCACGCGTGAGAAACATTAAACACCTAAGACAGAGAACCCCCGTAACTTCCTATCCCCACTCAGAACTTCCCATTTCCCTAAATATCCCTTCACAATCTAAAGAAAAATACAGCTCACGAAATTCTCATCGTGTACAATTTCAAGCTTTTTACAAACAGCCGAAACCACCATCCAAATAAACCAACACGAGAAGTCTACTTCCACAAAATCGGAGTTCCTCTAAGGCTAATAAGTTTGAAGCTTAATCAGCTACACATAAAAAGAAGACTAAACAATCACATGCGAACAAACATACACGTCGACATATAAATGTAACTATAGACACAGTGCAAGAAGGTACAGAGGATTACTTATGAACAGACTCCTTGAATTTCTCTTCTTCAAGGAATTGAAGTATGAGGAACACCAATTCTCTGCTCAAAGACGACATCTATACAGCTCTTCAATCCCAAACACCAACGATCCACAGCGCCGAAAACCAAGCGCATACAGAGATTCCGATAACAAAAACCGTACAACCGCCACACACAACCAAGCTCAAATCAGAAGAGCTCAGCCCCCAATACGAGCTCAATTTGACCCAATCACAACCCAAACTGAGCTTGAGTTCTAGGGTTTCAGGGGCTGCGTTAAGGAGAGAGAAGAAGATAAAGAAGAGAGGGAAAGAGAGAGGAAGAAGAAGCGGAAGAGACTTGGTCTCGCTACCTTGGATGCGTTGTACAGGCCCTACAGAGGCCTTTCCTTTTCTACTGGTCCTATCAGTGAAAAGCACGTCTGTTTATCTGATACGTAACTCTGCATGTACTACTGGCTATCAACTTATCATTGCGTGAGATGATAGGAAACGCCAAAGCGGTGGAGCGGATTCGAAACGTAAAATTCAAATGCAGTGAATATTCGCTACAGAAGTCCAGTCGGTCCCCTCCATTCGTTGGTACGGTCGCTTTCGCTTTCTGGATCTTTCAATATTTCGTGTCGTTTTAATATTTAATGCCATATCATTCTATCCCCTCTGTCTCACTGATGTTCTCGCGATACGTGTGGTTCCGGTCTAGACAGACCATTCAATTGCCATATAGTACGAAGAAAGAAAAGGTACAGTTATAATTATTTTATCATGAAATTATTCTTAGTAATAAAGAATAATATAAACAATCAAATTATGTAATACATAATAGGACCTTAGTTACGTATATCGGTCAAACATGAAAGGGAAATAAATAAAGAAATGAAGAAAATACCTAATTTCAGTTTCATAAATTCAAACAAGCTTTTCAAGATCGAAACAAGAGCGAATTCATTGCCGCTTTTAAGGGAATTGCTCATTGGAATGCAGACAATGTCTTTTTACAGTTTTCTCAAAACATGAACCTATTAATGAGTCAAAGTAACTTTACGTTCACTAATGACATAAGCAACTGCAAAGACAACCTCTGTATATAACATTCATATCGGACTTTTCTATCACAGCTCAATATAGGTCCGATCCACATTGTTTGGAATCTATTTTTATCTTGGACTTCATCCTATTGACTTAGATCATTTATTGAGCTACTTCTATTATCTTTATCTAGATCAAATTTACGTAACTTAACCGATAAGTAATTGAAAAATCAAAATTGAATTTTCATGTTGTCCAACTTTATAGGAAATGTCAAAAATATCCAATATTCTCCCCCTTGGACAATAGTTAATTTCTCGGTATGAATCAAGTTTTAAACAGTTTAAAAATTCGGTTAAGTTATGCTATTGTATTAGTCAACTGAGTTTAAAAACAAAACATTTGATTCAAAGATAACAACAGTCCATTTCGTCCCGCAAAGCTTTCGATACCGAAAAGTATCAAATACATATATTATGTGTGACATAGATCCAAAACAATCACGCATATGAAATACATCACTAACATGAATGGCAAAATAGAGTGTGACAAACTAAGAAGATACATGTATGATCTAAACTAAATTATCTTTGTTTGTAGGTTTCAATTTCTCTAATCTTTATACTAAATTGCATATAGAAAACTACATTAGAAAAATCATATTTTCTCTCACCAAATGCTAAATACTATTAGAGAAAACTTATTTTCTCTCACCAAATGTTAAACTACATCAAAGAAAACTTTTATGTTCTCAAACCTAATGCAAAGCTACATTAGAGAATCTTTATGGGATTAATAACTTATATCCTCCTATGTCATATTAAAATTCATAGATATCTATATAAAACTGTATGCATCTAAATGACATAGGCTCAAGATCATTCTGTATATTTGCCCATTGACTTTTAAAATGCTTAAGATCGATACAAATCTTAAAACTTTCACATGTATTATGACTATTTATGATATCAAAATGTATAAATGTACAAATGTACATGGAGCAAACATAATGATCCCTTAACTAATAGTGTCTAAGAACTTCAAAAAACTCATACTGTATACTTGTTTTCCAAACACAGGTGGGCGAAGTCCTTTAGTTAAAGATAAGCTAACATTTCCTCAATCCTCAAATGCTCCACCTTAATGTCACCTTTTTTGTATCAACTTCTTTTTGGTCAAATATTTAACCTCCAAATGCTAAGTCCCTGTGATATTCTTTGTTGGTACTAAAAAACATAGTAGCAAGATTATCACAGTTCAACTGAATGGGTCTAGCCAATAAATCAACCACAGATAACTTAGAAATTAAGTTTCTGAGTCATAGTCAAATCGCCTGTGAAGCAGTCCCATAGCATACACTCTACATGTCAAGGAAATCACTCGTGTCTACTTAACACTCTTCTAAGATATTATATCATCTGTAAACATAAAAATATAATCTTAAGTGGACTTTCAATCATTCGGACACATAGCTAAAATTTGAATCTGGATTCCCTACAAGGTTTAGACTATTAACTTTTCTATATGTCAACATATAATCCTTATTTCCCTTTGAGTATTTCAACACTCGCTTAACTGCATTCCAATGGTCTATACCTGGGTTAATCAGATA
>JANZLD010000006.1:45291410-45305065 GCA_026413575.1 Erythroxylum carthagenense | reverse complement strand
GCCACTCTCACGGGACACGGACTCGGATATCACCAACGATATCGGGTTCGGGTCTTACGGGAGTGGGGTGTTACATTGTTCAAGAAGAGAAAAAGATAAAGGAAGAGAAGAGCTTTCATAAGAGCCCAAAAACTCTTCATTTGGTAAAGATTCAAGGTAAGGTCTTGCAATTATTGTTCTTTAAATACTTTGAGAAAGTGCTATGTGTTTTGCATATGAATTTTGTGGATGAATTAGGAAATGAAAAAATGAAAATGTTTTTGAAAGGATATCAAGTTTATGAAATCATGTTTCGAAAATGTGTCATTTTGGGTAACAAGTTTACACGTTATGAAATACATGTTATGTGGGTTTGGTTTGGTCCATTATGTATGTCAAGTACACTTCAACTAAAGGCTTCTCCTGCCTGCATGCTAGTGACATGGAGCTTCTTTACCAACTCCCTCATGCTTACTACTATGCAAAACCACTATGTGGGATTGTGTTAGTTTGTTCTGTTCACGACTACACAGGACCATTATATGGGAATGGATTAGTTTATTTTGTTTATGGACTACCCAAACCATTCTAATGTGCTTATATGCTTATGATTTGTGACAAGTTTGATGAATTCATGATTCATGATGTTTATGAATTGCTTGATAAGTTGTGAATTTGGGAAATAGGTGTTACATGGATTTCAATGTGAATTTTACAATGGACATAAATATTTCAAGTGTTTTTGCTTATTTCTCATTATAAACTTATTTCCCACGAGCTTTCAATCTCACCCCATTCTTTCCCATCTTTAGGTGATGAGAAAGAGATCAAGTGATCAAGAGTCGAGGCATCACTCCAAAGTTGCATCTTTTTATGTTTTATGTTAGTTTATGAGAACACCAAGCTTTAATCGCATTTAAAGTATTATTTGATCAAGTATCTTTTGTATTTTGGAACGTTGATGTATTATGCCTTGAAATGCCTATTAAAGCTTTGTAAAATGCTTATCTTTTGATGTTAGTGAAATATGAATTGTGTATGGATGATGTTGAGTTAAAATTAGGTATACTTGAAGAAGTTATCAACCTGAGATGATGAATTCTGAACATGAATTGTTGATATATGTACATAAGCAAGATGTTATGGAAAAAGAAAGATAGGATTTTTGTGAATGATGAGAATTAGTTGTAAGTAATGAGTCAAATGAGTAAAGATTAGAGAGTTTAATAAAGTAAAGTTGGTAGTTGAATGGTTATGCTCATGACTTTCTAAGTTGTACATTGAAATTTCAAGTTTTTCATAAGGGAAAATTTTGTTTTCGGACTTCAAGGGCAAAATTGGATTGGTCTAGATTGAATTAGACAAAGTTGTCATCATTTTAGCTTATCTTTCTAGCTTTCCAACGATATATACTATGAAAATTTTAGACATCGAAGTTGAAAGTTATGATCATTTGAAGTTAGTGATGTTGCATAGGATGTATATGCAAGACAACTGCACCTGCCTTCCTCGTGAGCGCACCTTCATCCTCGCGATCGCACCTTTGTTCCTCGCGATCGCACTTGAAGGTTTTCCAACTCTGAATATGTTTGACTCTTTTGGCCATAACTTTGTTATTCGACCTCCAAATGAGGAGATTTTTGAACCAATAGATTACTAACACATTCCTCTATCTCTAAAAATAAATTGATAGCCTTTGGTTTTGATTTAAAAAATATGGATGGAAAGAAAGTGAGGGAATCGGTTGGAAGAGCATGAATTGATTATTTTACTAAACATATCTCGATGTTTTAATCATCTCTTGACCTATAGAGCTCCGAATGAGATTATTGTTATTTCAAAATCAACTAGAGTCATAGAGCTACAAATTATGTGAAGAAATCAAATTTTACTTCAGTCTCTAAGACTTTCAATTTCTTGGTGGAAGTTGAGTATAGTGTACTATTTCAGTATAACAATAGTCCAAAAATGATTTGGGTATAACTTTTAGATTTCTAAACCAAATTGAACGATTTTGGTATCATTAGAAAGATCAGATAATGGGGAACATTGATCTGAAGAAGTCAATTCGTGTTTTGGTGACTGACTGGTGTGAGCACGCCACACTTGTGGGATGCATGTTGAGATGTAACGTAGGACGTCGGGCATGTGTCTTGTGATGGTGGAAACAGTGCCCAACATTTATAGTACCAGAGAATGAAGATGAACCGATGATGGTTAAGGAGATTACATTGAAATAACCCTACAGAAAAATATGCTCACGTTTTATGATTCTAAAGTTGGGCTTCGAAAATGGGGTCCAACATGGTTGGTATCAGAGCAACTCCAGGTTTAAGTCTAGGTTTAGTATCTTACATGGGTATTTTTGGAAATATTTATCAAGTTACATGCACTCTTGACTGACATGTCTTAGCATGCAGTAGCAATTGATCCTTAGTCTGAGTCATATGTGTATGATTTACCCACATGAGTAATTGTTAAGAGTTTGAACTAACAGAATTAGTGAGAAGAATGATACTCTTTCATAATGTGAGAAAAATGAAAGTTTGTGCATAATTAGAAATGAGAAATAGTATATGGGTAAATATGATAGATAATGATTCAATGTGTTTGTATTGGAGGATGTATTATTAAATATGACACCAATATTATACTGTGATGTTATATCCTCGAATGTGATAAAGATGTGAATGTATTATCATGGATTGTTTGAGGAAAATAGGGAGACAAGTAGAAATGATGAGATTAAAGTGTGCAAGTAGAATGTAATAAAAATATAAATTGTTATGATCTTAAGAAGAAGAAATTGGAACCAAAGTGGATGTTTGATTAATGTGACAAGAGTTATGATCCACCATAAGAATGTGTTAGTGGAGTTGACATCAAAATTTCATGATGATTATACGTCTATAATTTTGAGTTGATTGTGAATATACATATGTAAGATGTAATAAAGGATAACTAGAAGATGAGATTAATGATAGTGACATATATAGAAGTTCAAAAGGTTAAGTTGAATTGTTATTGTGAGTACATATCTGATATTGGGATCACTATAACAAGTGAGAATATTGAGCACATATGCATTATATGTATGGAGATGACATAGGAAGTAATCTATGACTTACTAGATATTTGTTAGTTATAGTTACTATAGTTTAAAGTCTAAGAGGAACGAGAGTAACACATGAAAGTGCTTATAATGATCAACCGGGGACAGATTGAGATTCTTGATGATGTTACAATGAGTGATGAATTCGAGGAAAAAGAAAGAGGGCACAATCGTAGCATAGTCCACACGATTGAGGACAGGTGAAAAAGGAGAAATATTGTTAGAATTAAATGAGATTAAGGTATCCTTAGCATAAGTTATTAATTGGTGAATTGTCATAAATACATCTCTAGATAAGATGCAATGATCTTGATGGTATATACCAAGGTATAAGAGTAAATGAATCTACTTAACGCTTCATTGAGCCTTATTATAAAAGATATTCTAATCACATAAGTTATGGCAAAGATTGATCTTATTGAGATATTATAAATAGTCGAAATCGGTCTTCTTGAGGTATTAAGAATGGCTAATAATATGATGATGATGATAACAGTTGATTGATAAAGATTGCATAAACAGTATAGATGATAGTAGCAAGAAATCTTCTTTCGAAGAAGAATTTCATTGAATTAGGTTAAGCGAATCAAATAGTTTATATTAAGAATGATCAATGAAGGAACAAACCAAAAATGAATATGTAATGATTCAGAAGTGAGTATTGGAGTCTTATTCCTGACAGAGATACAAGCATAAGATGTAGAATATGCTACTGAGAGTGTATGAAATATGTTTGATGTAAAGTATTCAACTACATGATTGGATTCTTCAATTTGAGGTGACATTATGGCTAATATAAGGAGACACCCTTACCTTTAGATGAGTCAGGTAAGAATTTCAAGAACGAAATTCTTTTAAAAGGGACAGAAATGTTGACCCTCGAATTTTTTTCTCAATGAATAAGCATGATTTAAATTAATTATGAGGTCTTTAAGGAATTATTTTTATGGAGTTAATTATTATGTTAATGTTAGTAAGAATTTATAACATAAGTTAATTTAATTAAAGTGTTAAGGTAGTAAGAATGTTCAAGGGCATTTTTAACAAGTCACTTAAGGATAAAGAACATAAGGCATATAAGGAAGGGTAAAATGGGCATTGCATACTCATTAAGGGTAGGATTGGAAGATGAAAATGTGGTCTTGCATTTAAGAGAATGAGAAAACGCGAATTGAGGGAGAAGAATGAAAATAGAAGAGAGTTTCGGTGGTTGAGAGAAAAGAAGAGAGTTGAGCTAAGGTTCATATTTTCTAAGCTTTCTAGAGAGATTTTGAAGTTTTTCAAGAAAAGAAAAAGGTAGAGGAAGAGAAGAGCTTTCATAAGAGCCAAGAAACTCTTCATTTGGTGAAGATTCAAGGTAAGGTCTTGCTTAATCTTTTGAATTTTTGGAAGGAATTTGGTTTATGAAGCTTAGGAAATGCATGGGTTTAAGTTTTCTAGAATTGATTTTAGTGAATGTGTCCTGGGGGTCCTCAAATTGGAATTACTATTGAATTGGAAATTTTGTCCATGTTAAAGAAATCAAGAGAGGCAAAAGGAACAAAAGGAGAGGCATTTTTTAGCAAGTCTTTAAGCAAGGGAATTCAAGGCGGGTCTCATATTTATAATTGAGTAAATAAGCCATAAATGTTTCTTTTAAGAAATGGAAATAAATAATTTCAACTACTTTATAAATATGCAATTATTGTTCTTTAAATGCTTTGAGAAAGTGCTACGTGTTTTGTATATGAATTTTGTGTATGAATTAGGAAATGAAAAAATGAAAATGTTTTTGAAAGGATATCAAGTTTATGAAATCATGTTTTGAAAATGTGTCATTTTAGGCAACAAGTTTACAAGTTATTAAATACATGTGTATGTGGGTTTGGTTTGGTCCATTCTGTATGTCAAGTGCACTTCAACTAAAGGCTTCTCCCACCTGCCCGCTAATGGTATAGAGCTCCTTCATGGACTTCCTCATGTTTATGACTACGTAAAACCACTATGTGGGATTGTGTTAGTTCATTTTGTTCATAAGCACACAGGACCATTATATGGGAATGTGTTAGTTTGTTCTATTTATGGACCACCCAAACCATTCTGATGTGCTTATATGTTTATGATTTGTGATAAGTTTGATGAATTCATGATTCATGATGTTTATGAATTGCTTAATAAGTTATGAATTTGGAAAATATGTGTCATATGGATTTCAATGTGAATTTTACATTGGAAATAAATATTTCAATGGTTTTTGCTCGTTTCTCGTTATAAATTTGTTTTTCACGAGCTTTCAAGCTCACCCCATTTCTTCCCATCTTCAGGTGATGAAAAAGGGATCAAGTGATCAAGAGTCGAGGCATCACTCCAAAGTTGCATCTTTTTGTGTTTTATGTTATTTTATGAAAACACCAGGCTTTAGTTGCATTTCAAGTATTATTTGATCAAGTATCTTTTGAATTTTGGAACATTGATGTATTATGGCTTGAAATGCCCATTAAAGCTTTGTAAAAACTTATCTTTCGATGTTAATGAAATGTGAATTGTGTATGGATGATGTTGAGTTAAAATTAGGTATCCTTGAAGAAGTTATCAACCTGAGATGATGAATTTTGAATATGAATTGTTGATATATGTATATATGCGAGATGTTATGGAAAAAGAAAGAAAGGATTTTTGTGAATGATGAGAATTAGTTGTAAGTGATGAGTCAAATGAGTAGAGATTAGAGAGTTTAATGAAGTAAACGTGGTAGTTGAATGGTTATGCTTATGACTTTCCAAGTTGTACATTGAAATTTCAAGTTTTTTTATAAGGGAAAAATTTGTGTTCGGACTTCAAGGGAAAAACTAGATTGATCTAGACTTAATTAGATAAAGTTGTCTTCATGAAAGTTGTAGTTTATCTTTCTAGCTTTCTAACAATATATAATATGAAGTTTTTGGACATTGGAGTTAAAAGTTATGATCATTTGAAGTTAGTTATGTTGCTTAAGATGTTTATGTAGGACAGCTTTGGACGCGATGGCACTAGGCACTCTCACGATTGCACCAAGTGCTCTTGTGATCGCACCTTCCCTCCTTACGATCTCACCTTTTTCCTTGTGAGCGCACTTTCATCCTCGCGACGCACCTTTGTTCCTCACGATCGCACCTGAAGGGTTTTCCAACTCTGAACATGTTTCTCTTTTGGCCATAACTTTGTCATCTGACCTCCAAATGAGGTGATTTTTGAACTAATAGATTCCTAACACATTCTTCTATCTCTCCATAGAAATTGATAGCCTTTGGTTTTGATTTGAAAAATATGAATGGAAAGAAAGTGAGGGAATCGGTTGGAAGAGCATGAATTGATTATTTTATTGAACATACCTAGGTGTTTTAATCATCTCTTGATCTGTAGGGCTTCGAATGAGATGATTCATATTTCAAAATCAACTAGATTCATAGAGCTACAAATTATTTGAAGAAATCAATTTTTAATTCGGTCTCTAAGACTTTCAATTTCTAGGTGGAAGTTGAGTATAGTATACTGTTTCAGTATAACAATAGTCCAAAAATGATTGGGGTATAACTTTCAGATTTCTAATCCAATTGAAATGATTTTAGTGTCATTAGAAAGATTAGACAATGGGAAACATCGATTTGAAGAAGTCAATTCGTGTTTTGGTGATTGACTAGTGTGAGCATCCTACCCTTGTGGGATGTATGTTCAAATGTTACGTAGGACATTAGGCATGTGTCTTACGAGGGTGGAAACGGGGCCCAACACTTATAGTATCAAAAAATGAAGATGAACTGATGATGGTTAAGGAGATTACATAGAAATAACCCTATAAGAAACCATGCTCAACTCTTATGAAATTCCAGATAGTTGGGTTCCGAAAACGAGGCCCAACATCAGATGTCTAATTTTACCATGAAATCATCTAAAACAACTTCATTATCCCTTATAAAATTCATATTCAATATGCAATCCCAATATACTCCACAAACCCCATAAAATTGAATACTGTAACTATTTCTCTCAAAATTGTTTCACAACTTAAAAATATAATGGTTAATGTATAAAACTTACCTCAATCCGTTGAAACTTTAAGGAAATAGGTTGGATGGATGGGTTTGTCACCGACGACGACTAGGTAAGCAACACCAAAAGGGAAGGAATAAGAGAGAAAAAGAAAAGTGGGGTTTATAGCCAGTTGACATGTGATGTAAAACAAATGTAATGCAATATGGTTGACAACACGGGCGTGTATCTACCTTGTATTGTCTAACTTTAGGGAAGTTTAAAGAACATAAAAAAAGAACGAAGGAAGGAAGAAGGAAGCATCAAAAAATAAGGATAAAAAGATCAAAGGTTCAAAAGCTAAAGACAAGAGCAACAAACAATGTTGAGAATGAAAATAACCATATCCTAATACAATAACCTTTCGATGAGAGTCTCCCTCCTCTAACCCAAAAACAACCTTCTGATAGCCTTACCCTCGAGTAACACCCTTCTGACAGCTTTGTCCCCCCAACCCTCGCAACAGATACCACCTCCTACCTGATAACCATCCGCCCTCATAAAATAGTAACGTTACCAGTAATGACACCAACCAACCTTAAAAAAGCTATGCAAACTTCCACAGGAACCATACCAATTGCAAGCAAACACCCCCTTAAAACACTAGAGATATACAAAATTTTGACACTCTAAAGGAACTTGTGAAGAGGAAAACTACTTGGAGCTCCATTGTTGGCGACTCCAAAACCTTAGGAAAGTTAAGGTTTGTGAAATAACAAGCAAGGAAACATTTAAGCCCCTCTAGAGGTGCTTCAAATTGGAGTTAAAAAATAGAGCTGATTTTTGGTAGTTATTTTCCTTGAGAAAATACTAGCATTTCTTGTTGTTAACAAATGGGCTAACTTTGCCTAGAGAGATATGGGTTTGGTAACCACAGTGGTGAATGAAGATGAGCTTTTTAAGTTCAAGTTTAACTTAAATGAGAGTGCTCGGAGAGTATTAGAAGTAGGACTATGGCATGTCTTAAGACATCTAATTCTGCTGAAGAAATGGCATCTAGGGGTAACTCTAGACAAAAGCATACTGGAAACAATCCCACTTTGTATTAATTTCCATAGAGTCCCTTTGGAATATTGGTCTGTGAAAGGGATCAGCTATATGGCTAGCAAAATAGGGAAACTCTTAGGAATGGATGAAAACATTGCAAGGATGAGAAGAATAGGATTTGCTAGAGTGTGCATTAATGTGGATATTTCCAAAAAACTTCTATATTGTTTGAGGATTATGAAGTTAAAAAAGAATGGGGATTTAGAGGAACATCTTGTAAGAATTTCATACATGTAGTAACCAAAGATTAAGGAGGAGAGAACAATTTTAAAAGGGAAAAGAGAACTAAGAGGAGAATAAGGATAGAAGAGAGGAAGTTGAGCAGATCGGAAGAGTAAATATAGAGGAAGGGGAAACAAATAATTCTAGTTAGGAATAAGACAATAATGACCTCAAAACTCCAAATAAAGCAAAGCAAGTGGTGAATGTAATGGAGGAGGATCAAAATGAAGATGATAGTACTCCATTAGTATAACAAAGAGGGACCTCTAGGATTAAACAAATGGAAAAAGTGTTGGAGAAAGATTATAATGCAACAGACAAGACCCCTTCAATAGAGAAAGGAGAGACTTTAGGAACCAAACAACCTATTGGAAATCTCTCTAGAGAAAATAAGAAATCAATGAGGAAGAATTTAAGTGAAAAGTAGTAGTAATAAAGATGGTAGTTTGTAATGTTAGAGGCCTTAATACCCTAAATAAACAATTAACAGTTAGGGAGTTGATCTTAAACAGAAAGGTTGATTGTTTATGGTTTCTAGGGGAAAACTAGAAGGTGATTTCTAACCATGACAAACATGTAAGAGTGAGAGTTGTAGTCGGTGTTAATACTTAGAAGATGGAGATGGTAAACTAGTTTGGTACAAACTAAATGATAAATTATGATATGATGCTTAAAGACTCTAGCAGAAACATTACTGTTAGCAAACTATATGTTCTAGAGACAATCCCTATGGGAGGAACTGGTGAGGATCAATAATACAATCACTTCCCCTTAATCAGTATAGGGGGTTTCAATTGCACTCCCTATACAAATGAGACTTGGGGTGGCAAAAATTGAGCAAAGCAAAATTGTAAGGAGTTACAAGATCTAGCAAAGCTCATTGGGTTGACAGATCTTAAATACTATGGAAATATGCATACTTGGAGCAACAAGCAAAGTGGAGGATGGTTTTTGCTGAAGAAACTCAATAGATGCATGGTTAATGATGATTGGCTAGCTCAATTTCCCATAAGTATTGCAAGATTTGAGGAACCTAATACTTTAAACCATAGTCCTATTGCAGTGGATTTAACCGTTTTAGATAATACAAGGAATACACCAAGGAATACACCATTTAGTGTCTTTAACCACTAAATGGACAACCCAAAGTTTAAGAGGATTCTAAAGGAGGGAATGAACTTAGAGATTGCAGGAACCAAAGGATATAGGTTACCTGTAAAGCTGAGGACATTAAAAGAAAGACTGAAAGATCTCAATAAGGAGAATATAATACCTTAATAGGAAGTGCTGAGAAAATTTTATATATAGTAAAACTCCCAATACATGCAAGTTTACAGATTGTAACTTATAATATTGAAAGGTATCAATCGCACGAGGAACTAGCTAAAACAAATGGAACTTAACTTTGTCTAATGTAATAAAATATGATATGAGTGAAGATAATAACCAAAATTAAAGCAATTAAATACAATCAAGCAAATAACAAACAATAAGTGAGCTGCCAATTTAATGTAAGGTTGATCAAGGATGAATGCTTAAGAATTATTCTTTCATTATTATGCTCCCTTAACTATTATTGAACCAATTATATGTTGATCCTAGATGTCCTGCGGGATTGAATACTCTCTCTTAAGACCTAATTAATTAACCCTAATTGAATATGAAAATTCCAAATTTTGCAACCTCTTGATTCACAAAACTTTCATAACATTTTCAACAAAATATAACATTATCTATTGGATAATCAAGTTCTCACATAATATCTCTCTTCAAATGATAGTTGATTTGATAATTGTGACTTATTAAACTACCAACTCTTGTTGCGTAATTTAATTAGATTCCTTTTATCCCACTCTCTCGATTTATTGTCAAATAATAAAATGCACAATTATCACAACACCTGAATTTTGTATCGAGCAATAATAGTCAAATTCACAAAATAAATTCAGAATAAACAACTTCATGAATGTAATAAACATCTGAGAATTTAGTTTGCACATTAAGTTTGATGAAAATAACAAAAGAAAAGAAAGAAAAACTTAGTTTTAAGTATGAACTGGAAAGCTGGAATTCTGGACGTTCTTTTTTATCTTCCTTGTTTGATCCACTTCTGTAAGACGGTTGCTCCATTTTATAGGCTTCATAAGGTTCTTAGTCTCTATTTTAGTGGTGTAACTATGGTTTTCACCCTTTAATTAGTTCCAAACATACCCCTGAACCCAAAAATAGATAGAAAAAGTTGCAATTGGCAAGCTCTATCACGATGGTGACAATGGAGTCACGAGTAATTATCTTTTTTCATGACAATGACATGGGAGTTATGATCGTGACATTGCCTATACACACGCACATCCTACTCTCTTGTTTTTCACTTATTTGACTTCCAACACCAACAAACACATCAAATACCATAAGAAACATATAATTAAGAATGAAAACATGCTCTAAACCACACGAACACTTATAATATAAATAAACACTCACATTAATTATGTTTTAAAGAATCTTAAAACATACAACTTAGCATTCTATTATTACGAACCACAATCTTGATGAGTAGTGAACTCATATGTGTTTCATTATAATTTTTGATATGATCAGAATGGATTTTTATAGAGTATCAATCCAGTGTCTGCATGTTGGAATTATTAATTAAAACATATATTAGGAGACATTCACTTAAATTAAGAGTTTATAGTGATATCATCACTTATAGATATTTTACGAAGATTGGAGATTAAATTGGCATCAGTAGTTTGATGGACTAGCTATCCATTAAGTCTTAACACTAAGATGAGATCTTATGTGTTAATCACCATATAGAGTAAAATGGGAGATCTAGAAGAAAAACCAACATAAGGGCAAAACAATAATTTTACCTTTTATTATGCGGATGACTATAATATGGTTCATAATAATGTTTGTAATTGGACATCATATTAAAAATATGTGTTCTCATAATATTTAGTTATTCAAGAGTTAAACTAATTGTCTTTAGTGGAATGACATTTGGTTAATAAGCTGGAATTAATTCTAATGAGATTAAATTAATTCTAGGCTTATTGGAGCTTGAATTATATAAGTCCAATTAAATTCCTCACTTGGTTTCTAGGAAGGTTATCAAGCAAAGTAAGAAATATAAATAGAGGTTTTAAAGCCTATGATTAAATGTTGGGCTTGCACGAATTAATTATTAATTAGAAGCCTAAATGAACATTTAATATTGGGCTAGACTTTGGTTTGATTTGATTAATTAGACTAATTAAATTGAAACAAATTTATTAAAAAAGGGAAGGCATATTTTGTTTTTATAGCTAAATGTGTAGGTGCACATTTAGCATTGAATTGCTAAATTTAAGATGGTTTTTATTATGCTTCATCATCATTAAATGGAGTAATGATCTTATCATTAAAGGGTTTAATGGTTGTCTTTTAATGATGGCATGTAATTTAACCTTTTAGCATTCATTTGATTAAAGAAGGAGGAGGTGCATTTAATGTACTCTCTCCCTTCTTTCATCTCATAACTGAAAATGATAGTCATTTAAGTTATTGGTCTTTTCATATAGCCATCTTAAACAAATGAGAAGAGTCTCATTTATTAGCTTCTTTATGATTGATTAAAGAATGAAGTGATGCATTGGATGCATATCACTTCTTTCTTTTATGATAACTGAAATTGAGAAGGAGAGAAGAGGGTGTTCTTGCATTTTTTGACTCACTGTCTCCTCTCTTACATAGCCTAGCAGAAACTTGAATAAGAAGGGTCTCAGTTTTGTCTTCTTTAAACTAAGGAAAAACTCTTCAAGATTTCTTCTCCTTTCCCACCAAGGGATTATAGTAACCAAGTTATTTAAGGAGAACAATTGCTAGATCGAATTGGCCAAGGATACAATAATGAGGGCAGGATAGATTGACAATAAGATGATACAAAAGCGAGGAGCCAAAGCTGTAGCAAGGAGATGGTATAATTTCCATCTTGTTCTTATGTTAATTATCCTCCTTATACCATATCATATATGGTTGAAACATTTTTGATTTGGTTATGTTGTTTCGGCTGAGTTTTGATTTTGACAAAAGTTTTTAAATCTATAGTTTTAGCCAAATATTGCATGCTTTTGTTTTCGATCTAACAATTGGTATCAGAGCTATTTTATTATGCATGATTTTGGTTCCTATATGGAATGCATGGGTTGATAATTAAATTTGTATACTGCATATTTTTATGTGATAGAAAATGTATAGTGTATGTTTTACTCTTTTATTTGTCCATAGAATAGAGTTTTATCTTGTAAGTTTTCTTCGTTTGGTTTGTAATAAGGACGGTGGCCTATCATTGTCATATTTCCTCCTTTGCTTCATTTTTCAGTTTTCTTTGATTTTGTAATGGACAAATTTCTATAATATTACAGATGGAGCAACCATGGATCGAAAAAAAGACAAGGTAATGGTTTCGATGTATCCTTTGGTGCATTGGCATAGTTTTGGTTTTATGAAAAACAAAATGCTGGAAATTTTATTGTAACAAAATTTTAGTTTTTATGAAAACAAAAATACTGAAATTTTTGGTGTATTGGCAAAGTTTCGGTTTTATGGAAACAAAAAACTGGATTTTTTAGTTGTAACAAAGTTTCGGTTTTTATAAAATAAGTGTTAAAATTTTTTAGTTTTAGTTTTGCCAAAACAAGTGCTATAATTTTTTTTAGTTTTGGATTTACAAAAAACAAGTTCTTAGAATTTTTGTTTTCAAAGTGACAAAATTCGATTTTATGAAAATTCCATTACACACTTTTTACCGACTGGACCGAGTCATATGGATGAAGAGTTCGAAATGGAAGATCCAAGTCCAAGACATTTTTTGTTTGGGCCAAGAGCCTTGTAATTTATTTTTATATTCTAGGATGGACAATCAAAAGTAGTGTTATTATTCATGAGATGAATGGATGAATGGATGCTAATAATATGTGATATTATGTGATAGTATGCCATTTAGAATAATTGCCAACCCTATGCTTTGCCATGCATTCATTATGTATGAGCTATATAATGAAATAATATAGGATGGATTGTTGGGCCTGAGCCCCGTAACCCGAATCCCGAGGCGGCCCCTCGGGTTGCGCCCACGGAGGCGACCCGAACCGTCGGACCCAATCCCAACATTCGCACAAATTTGGTTCGCACATGCAATTCGTACATAATATCATACTCAATCATTTAGTCAAAATACCCCAAAACCCGGGGTCACATG